>CM028916.1:980156-1092656 GCA_016801845.1 Polydactylus sextarius
GGCTCACAGATCAATCGTTCCTACCGGTGTCGTACTGATCAATACACAAGTGGTTCGAAACGATTAAATCTCACTGGAAAAAATGACACTTTAGTCAACGTCACTGTTCTGAACTTCACTGTTTTATGTGGTTGTTGTGTCGAAGCTTCTTCACTAGACCAATAAATATCTGTTATATTTCTATTATAAAACTAAAAGTTCATCATCTTTATCATCCAACTTTAAAATCCTCGAGTTATTCAACTGTTATGAAACAACGTTAATGATTTTGTAGTTGATGAGAAATTATGTGGACGACGATTGTGTCAACGTGTGTGAGACTGTAGATGATTTTAAAGAAAAAGAGTAATCATCAGTCTAAATGTTGCTGGTCTGGTTGGTCTGTATCTTCCTGTAGAGCTAAGAAATATGGAGACACAGCCGACGAGTGTGGAGAAGCTTTCTTCTGGTGCGGTAAAGCTCTGCTGGACCTGGCGCGGTGAGTCCATGAAGATCAGCTCTGTTGTGAAACTGAAGTAGAGACGTTGTGAACTGATGATGATGTGATTGTAGGATGGAGAACACGGTGCTGGGAAACGCTCTGGAGGGAGTCCCTGAGGAGGACGAAGAGGAGGAGAAACCCAAAGACTCCAACGTTGAGAGCACGGAAAACATCGACGGTGAAGAGAGAAGATGTTTCACTGGCTACAAAACAATAGTTTACACCTTGTTGTTTTCATCTCATTTCATTCTCATCATAACAAGTTTGTTATTCCACCAGAGAAAACCAGAGACGAGCTGAGGGTTCAGGTGTACGACGCCATGGCAGAGAAGAAGAAGAAGAGCGACGAGGCTCAGACGACTGATGAGAAGAAGAACGGTGACGTGGAGAAGAAACCGGAGGCTGGTGGTGAAAAACAGAACGAAACAAAGGAAGACGAGGTCGATGAAAACAAACCTGATCAAAGTGACAAGAAAGAAACGGAGGAGGAAGAAGAAACAGCAGAGAAACCAGATGAAGCAGGAGGTGGGTTTCTTCTTCTTCGTCGTCTTTAACTGTCTGTTGTAAATGGTGACGCTCTAACGTCGTTGGGTTTCAGATGATGAAGAGGAGGGAGAGGAGGAGGACGATGAAGATGCAGAAATGGAGGGTGACGGAGAGGAACAAGGAGAAGGAACCGCTGAGAAGGTACTGAACATTAAACACGTAGGAATCAAAACAAGTCGACTGAGTTTTAGTTGTTAAACTGGTCCGATTGGTTCAGGACAGTGACGATGAGGAGGTGGGGAACCTGCAGCTCGCCTGGGAGATGCTGGAAATCGCCAAAGTCATTTACAAAAGGTAACGACGCCTTTGACTGTTGATGGGAAAGTCACCGAGACTCAACAACAACTTGACTTTGACGTCGTTTTGTTTTTAAAAAGGAAACAGACGAAGGACGATCAGCTGATGGCGGCTCAGGCTCATCTCAAACTGGGTGAAATTTCTGCTGAATCAGGTACGAACAAGAAGACCAACAAAGACCAGATCCTCCAGGATTCAGGTCTTTGAGGTTTAATTTGTCTCATTTCTCAACAGATTTTATAATAAGTTGCGATGAAAGTTGTTGTTTTTGGACATTGTGTTTTTTGTTGTTCAGTGACTAAATGACTCGATGAAAAGGTGCTTTGGGAGATATTTTTTTTAAAAAAAGGTCACAGAGGATATGGAGGGAAGCTCTGTCCCCAAAGGACCAGAGTCTGGTGGGGGGGGCAGCTGGTCCTTGTCAGTGAGGTGTTGAGGTCCAGGTACATGGAGAGATCTGTAAACCAGGAGAACTTCTTATGAAATGCAGGTCCAGATCAGTAGTTAATGCAGCTGTAGCTTCAGGATGAGGCTGATGACTGTCGGGTTTAGTCTCAGTTACAACGGCAGCAGCTGAGTTCTGGACCTATTGTAACTTATCAAGAGCCTTGATGGGACGTGCTGACAGGACGGTATTACAGTAGTAGTCCAGGTGGGATGAGATGAAAGAGTAGATGAAGGTCTCTGAGCCTGAGAGTCTAGTCTGTTCCTCAGGTGGAAGGAGGAGGATTTGTTGATGTTTTTAATGTGAGATTGAACAGAGTCCAGGGAGACACTTCTCTGGATGTTTAATAGCAGCAGTGATGCAGGAGCCACCACCATGACCATCAACCACCACCACCTATGATGATGATGATGATGATGATGATGATGATGGTTGACATCACAACATCATTGAATCCAACATGACCATAACAAATAAAGTGGAAAACAAACGTCCCAGCAGAGATGAGACTTGAGTTCTTTGTTCTCGGTTGTGGTTTTGTCTCTTTGTGTTTTGCTGCTGTAACATAATAATTTCCCTGCTGAGATAAAGTAAATGTGTCTGATCCAGAGGTTGAACAGATCATTCAGATGCAGGTTGAACGTCTATGAAGCGTAATGTATTTATGTTTCCTCAGGGAACTACACCCAGGCGGTGGAGGACTTTGAAGAGTGTCTGAAGCTGCAGCTGGAACACCTGGACTCTGACAGTCGCCTGCTGGCCGAGACTCACTACCAGCTGGGTCTCACCTACGCCCTCAACAGAGAGTACACGTCGTCCATCGAGGCTCTGAACCGCTCCATCGGCGTCATCAAGAGCCGACTGGGTACGAAGGGTTAAACAGAAACGGAAACATCCTGGCGTTTCCTCTGAGTCTCATCGTTCTTCTTCACGTCGTTTCAGAGAAACTGCAGCAGCTGCTGGACGGCGCCGGCCCGGAGGACCTGGCCGACGAGAGGAAGGAGATGGAGGAGCTGGAGACTCTGCTGCCGGAGATCAGGGAGAAGGTGGAGGACTCGACGGAGGGACTGAAGACGCTGAGCGCTGGCGCCGACTCCATGATGAAGTCACTGGTGAGTGGACGGATCGTCTCCCTCAAACTGGAGGAAACGATCATCGTTTCTGATAATTAAAGCATCAAAGCTGATTGACGTTTCAACGATCGCTTACTTGTATAAACTTTAAACGTGTTTTAGGACAGAAACTCCTCCTCTGGGTTTCCTGGTTCTTCAGCTCAGAACGGTGACGTTCCCTCTGGTTCAAAAGTGAGTTTGACGTCGTCAAGATTCATCTCTAATGTTTTTAAATAGATACAATGTTTCAAGTTGACTGGTTATTTTCAGGTCAACGGATCATCAACCACCAACGGTCACGACTCCACAGCTCCGGTCTCTGACATCTCACACCTGGTTAGAAAGAAGGTTGGTGGTTGTTTTACTACTGATACTTCACCAGTGCTTCAGTGAACTTCACTACAGTAGTTTTAATTGTGTCAACTTTGACTTCACTACATTTTAACTTAATGACACTTGTACTCTGCTGTGTGTACTTGTACTCTGGTGTTTGTACTTTATACCAGACACTTGATAAACCAGTGGATGTGACTGGACGTCTTTATTTTCCAGAGGAAACCAGAGGAGAGTCCGGAGAAGGAAGGTTTGGTGAAGAAGGTGAAGCAGGACGATGTTGGTGTTAAATCTAACGGACACTCTGACGCTGTGGAGGAGGTGGAGAGGTAGGAGCTGGTTCAGCAGCTGATCAGGGTCTTGTTAAATCCAGATGGCGGCGTCAGATCTGACCTGGTCTTGTCTCGTTTCAGTCAGTGAAGTCGGTTCCCTCCAGGTCTCGTCTCCAGGTTCTTGTTGTTGTTGTTGTTGTTGTTGTTGTTGTAAATATGTCGATCTTGTTCTACAACCGTTTTTGTATCGATAACGTTCATGTTCCAGTTAATAAATAAAATCATTTGATAAAACGTTGGTGAATCTTCATCATGTGACTCTGAAGTACATTTACTACAGTTGTTGAGTGTCTGTACTTCACTTGAGTATTTTATTTTATTTAGAAACTTGTGACTTTCACTTCTACATTAATGAATAAAGACAAATCAGCTGTTGTGTTTTTTTACTTCAGCTCTGAATAAAACACATGAATAAACACAAGTTTTATTCATGTGATCAGATCTGTAACATTTAAATTGATTAGTAACGTCAGTAAGTCAAACGTTTAAATGAATAAATAAACATCATCAGATCATTTCTACTGTATCAGCTGCTTCATTAAAAATCCTGACTCGTAGTTCCTTCTAATCCTAACATCATTTTAATCACAAACTGCTGGTTTCTTGTGGTTCTTGAGTCTCTAGACCAGATCTGGACGTCTCCTGGTCTCGTCTTGGGGGGTAAAGGTTTTATAAATGTTTCCTCCATCGCAGTTTTTAAATCCAGATGTTTCCTGTTTTTTTTAACAGTTTTATTCTGAGATTTGATCTGTGACAAAGTTTAAATCTGTTGGTTTGTTTTACTTCCAGTGTCGTACACAAAACTGGTCTGTGGAATCTGTGAGTCTGAGTCTCTAGACCAGATCTGGAGGTTCAGGATCCTCTGATGGATCCAGATCCAGTTTGATCCAGGAGGCAGAGACACTTTCTACATTTAATGTTCAACTGAAAACAGTTTGATCAGTTCATTAAATGAGTCAAGTCTGATGCTGATTGGTTGAATAAAAACCTGAGACATGGTTCTGCTTAGAGGTGGTTCAGGTCCTGATCTTCCTTTAGTCCAGATGCTGTAGGGAGACTAAGTCAGGTCGTCTACCTCTGGTCCACGAGTCCTCTGATCATAAACATGATGAACCAGAGATAAATGATGTTCTGGTCCAGGTTGAAACGTGTCCTGGTTTTAACATGTGATGTTAGTGAATGTTAAAGATAATGTTTGACATGGAGAGAGTCTGTTTAGTGACAGGCAGCAAACGTTACTGTAGGTTTAGTGTGAGACCACGTAGCGACTACAACGCTGGTCTGGCTACATTTATGTCACCGTCAAACTCTGACAGAACGACTGTGACCTCGGTGAAGCTTCACCTGCTTCTACCAGGACGAGGACGTGGAGAAAACCCCCATAAATCTGGTCCATGTGGAAAGTGTGAACTACACCGATGGGGAGACTGTCGACATCGTCACGTCACCTAGTTCACTAGTTCATGACTTACAGGGAGTCTAAGTCACGGCCCTTCCTCTTGACCCACTGGACTTTAGATGAAAAACTAAAGAATTACAGTCAACAGATAATAATTATTCTCTGATCCAATTTGACTTCTACCCTGGATCAGACTCGTCCTGTATGTTAATTTAAATGAAACTATCAGTGAGTCAAGACTGTGTTTGTGGTGTAATTGTTGATTTAACTGGTTCGACTACAAACCAACAGTCTGGTAGGTGACGTCACGTCACAGTTTCTTCCCGGCTGAAGAGAGAACGAGGAGCAGGTGATAAAACTGACCAGGTCAGATATTTTCCTAGGTTAGCGTAGCTGCTGTTAAGCTAACGTTAGCGTCAGTTTGACGGTGACTCGGGCTCTGTTGGATTAGTCTGCTGGAGAACTCCCATGATGCACTGCTCCTCCTCTCAGTCAAGGCAGATGTTCGTCGTCTGAGTCCGGACGTTTCTAGTTTGTTGGAAACAGTTTTTTCTGTCGTGGTTCAGTTCGAACTGTTTTCATGTCCTAGAACGATGTAACAACCGAGATAAAAGATTTTACAAACTTCAACATCGTCGAGTTAAATATCAGTTTGATTCAGATAAAAACAGGATCATAAACATGTGACTAATGAAACTAAACAAACACGACAGGAGCCAGATTCATATTGAAACATATCAGCTTGTCAGGAACCAATTTTATTAATATCATTATTAATGTGTCATCAGCATCATCAATGAAATGAGTTAGTCTGTTTGAAGCAGAATCAAGTGTGCATTCATTGCCCTTCTTTTCTTGATGAACACTTCAGTTCCACAAAGCAGGAAGAAAAAGGAGGAAGGTGGAGGTGTAGGAGGAGGAGGTGGAGGAGGAAGAGGGGGCTGCAGTGAAGGAGGAAACGCAGGGAAAACAACGTCTGGCGGAACAGGAATCTCCTCCTTCACTGGATATGATTGGTTTTTCCCTTGTGCAAGAACAACAACAACAAAAAAATCAAAACAAAACAAAAGAAATTCAAAATGGTGCTCTAGAAACGAAACGATGAGGAGGGGCTGCTTGCTGGGATGTGGTGTTGGCTGTTGTTGTGTTTTTTTTATTATTATCTTGTTTGTTTTTTTTGTTCCATAAAGCCACGTTAGGATCTGATGCAGTCGTCGTCGTCGGAGGTCTGGCTGCTGCTGCTACTGGTTTCGGACTCGGAGCCGTCCTCCTCCACGTGAGCCTCCGCCACACTCCTCCAGGGGGTGAAGTGGAGGGTGACGCCCCGCGGCCTCGGGAGGACGCCGTTCCTCTGCACGCCGTTCCTCTTCAGCTGAGAGAGAAAACACGAGACCATCAGAACCACGTTGTCACGTTTTAACATCAAACTTTAACCGTCGTCGTCTCACCTGCTCAGTTTTAGTCTGGAACTCTCTCAGCTCGTCCTCCGTCAGAGGCAGGAAGTTGTCGTCGTTCTCAGGATATTCCTGCCAACCCATCGCCTTCAGCAACCTGGACACACACGTCATCATCAGTCGACTGTGTGTGCTTGTTACCTCTGTGTGTGTGTGTGTGTGTGTGTGTGTGTGTTAGTGTTGTACCTGTGCTCTGCCTCCAGGGAGCTGGACAGATGTTCTGTGTCTGAGTCGCTGAGGGAGTAGGACAGACCGTTCTCATGACAAACTTCCTCACTGTAGGTTTTGGGCTCTGGGGTGCTGCTTTCACCCTGAGAGAAATTTGAGAGAGAGACACTTTAGAAACATCTGAACCTCTCCAGGTTTTAACATCTGATCTTAGCATCGACTCTACTGGTCTCTACTGAGTCTCTAGTGTTTCCACTTGGTGCTAGTTCCTGGTTCCAGCTACTGTTTTAGTTCCTACTCTGTGGAGGAACCAATGGAGCTGAGTCGATACTAAAACGTGACGTGAACAGACGCCGGCCACTGATTGGTCAGAGGGAGTGTCTTCACAAGCTGCCACCAGACGCCAGTTGAGTTGAGAGAGCGTCAACAAAATAATCAAGCTCCATTTTTAAACAGGACAAGAGTGATAGCCATCGTCGTAGCTACCTGGTCGTAAGCTAACCCAGCAACAAGTACAGCATCTCCTCCATGTCCATTAATGTTTACTGATGTTTTAGTGTCGTGACGTCGCAGCAGTTTGACTCCACTCACCACATTCACGTGGAGGAGGAACCAAACTGTGATGGAAACAACGTGTCTGCTACCAGACTGAGTAGAGTCCAGTAGAGTCCAGTAGAGTCCAGTAGAGTCCAGTAGAGTACTTGTCGTGACCTGCCTGGCGTTAGGCTACTAGTGTGGTTTGAATATTAATAAAGAAGCAGCAGGAGAACGTGGTCTAATCTCATAACGACGGTTGTTTCTCTGTCAGACGTCGGACACCTCGTACCTCTCCTGACGTTCCCGGGCTGCTGCTGGTCGTCAGTTCTCCGGTTCCTTCGTCCTTCAGAGCTCGAAGGAACTCGCTCTTACGGTCCGGACCGCGGCGCATCAGCTTCAGCCTCGACGGGGCGATGTCAATGGGAGGAGTGGTGCTGGAAGGGTGCTGCTCCGCCAGACACAGACAGAAGAAAACATGTTGATGTAAATCTGGTTTTAATTGATTGAGACACAAACCTGTCGTCTGACAACAAGAAATAAAACACAAGACGACACTGATGACCTCAACACTGCTTCTAGTGACAGTTAAAGTATGACTATAGATAGAAACACACACACACACACACACACACAGAAGGAAAAGTTAATGTGAGTGAGCGTCTCAGTCAGCAACCACACTAACACATAATCACTACGTTGAGATCAAACCCGTCATTTACAGTAGAACAACAACTGAACTGGGACTTTACTTTCTGCTCCTTCTGCTCTTCAGTTTGTAGGTTTGAACTTCGACTAATTATTCTCTACACAGGACACGTGTACGGAGACTGACGCCGTCTTTCATCCGTCATCACGTTAATAATGTGGTGGTTTTCAGGATCTTACTGATCCGTATCAGCAGCAGCAAACAGAGTAAAACCACCAGAAACCACCGGGGGCAGTGTTGGACAGTGTAGCTCAGTGTGACCAGAGAGAGGAACAAAGAAGAAGAAGAAATCTCCGTCCACATGCTGCAACGTGTTTAACGTCCTCAGACCACCACCGTCTACAGCGCTGACTCTTTATCTCTTTATTACAATGAAGCTGTGATCTGCTTCACCGCCACATGTTGGTTGTTGTTACTAACTGAGGTCAGAGCTCATCACTGCCTCTAGTGGACGTGTTGTTAACAACCAAGGTCTGACGTTGGGAACAGACGTAGGTGAAGGAGAATAAATGGTCCTTTAGTCTTTCATCCATATTTTGAAACTACTTTTTTTGTCAATGAAAACGTAGATTTGCTTCTTTTTAACTTCATAACATCAACGTGTGTGTGACAGGAAATAAACTGACATGGTTTAATTTTACAAACACATTTTAACTTCTTTATCGGTTTCAGGACTGATTGGCTGACCAGAGATACGTCTGAATGTGGACGTGTGAGATCGTGTTTAGTTATGACGATACGAGACGATCTTTGGTGTGTGACTCTACGACGTGTGTCGTTGCCCCTCGTCCGTCTCGTCCTCACCTCTTTCGGGGTGCTGTGCTGTGGTGCACTGACTGGGGTGCTGCTGGGTTTGGCTGCAGAGACGGAGACGGGGCTGGTGAAGACTGAATCTCTTCCTGGCATGTGGAGACCAGGTTTAGTGACCAGGTCTCTACCACCAGGTTTCCACTGGGTGCTCTGAGACAGACAGAGAAGATGACTCGTCAGTCTCATCACTTTCACTTTATCAGCAGAATAAAACACACAAGAGTTAATCAGACCCTCCAGGGTTTTCACTGATCAATCATCATCATTGATCCAAACGTCAGTGAATCACGTCCTTGTTTCTTTTAGAAGACGCAGGAAACATGTGAGATAAAAGTCTCACATTTACCTTCAACATCACTAAGGACCAAGAGAAACAGTCTCCGGGCAGATTTCACCACAGAGGAAACTGTTTTATATTGTTGTGGAGCAACAAGAGACTTTGCTCCTAAAACGTCTAAAATCATCAACTTTCATTACTATTTTGTTTTTAAAAAGTTGTTGTGAAATCAGGTAAATTAAACCTCAACGATCTGAGAAAAGGTGTGAAATCCTGGAGGATCTGGTTTAAGACGTGGACTCGTACTTTGGTGGGGGCCACAGCAGGTTTGGGCACCAGGTTCTTGTAGACGCTGGAGCCGGCGATGGGAGCTTTGTTGCCGTTGGTGGGTAAAGCGCCGGCGGTGGCGAACCCGGCGGAGAACGCGGTGCTGGGATCCTCCTTAGAAACCTTCTTGATAACCAGCATCTTAGACACCATCTGTTTGCCACTTGGAGGATTTTCTGTAACATAACGAATCAATAAGAGTCTCAGAGGTCGTTCAACTTCTTTAGCTGCTTCCCGTTTGGTTTTGGATCCAGACTCACCCCACACTCCAGCGTGAGGAGCCACCGCTCTCATCTGGGTCCCAGGCTTTCCAGTTGTTTCAGGGTTGAGGGAAGGCTGCGACAACGACAAACAAACAGTGTTAACGTCTTGTTTCACACGCTTTCTGGCGGCTGGTTGATGATCTATTTTAGTAGAAATGACAGTTATCTTTAGAGCTGACCGCGTTCTTTATTTAACAAACAGTGTTCAAGGTTTTTTATCCGTTCAGTTTTGTCATTGAGGAACTATGTCGAGGTCAGAGAGGAGGTTAGAAACTCACAAAGTCCTCCTCCACAAACTTCAGCTTGTCGTCCTTGCCGTCTTTGCGTTCCTCGTTGGGAAACTTGTCCTGGTACGAGGCGGCCTTACGGGGATGGAAGTTACCGTTGCGCTGTCGGTGCCCCCCCTGCCTGTCCCTGTCGCCTCCTCCCCGTTTGGGGTGGCGTCCCTGGTGGTGGTGGCCGTCCGGGGCCCCCCGCGGAGCTCCATGCCAGCTGGGTGTCTCCTTCCAACACGAGCCCCCCGCCACCAGCCCACCGTGTCCTCCTTTAGCCACCCCCGAGTCCACCGAGTCGTGTCTCAGAAGCAGAGACGGCTGCTGCCATCCGTCACCTCAACACGGACACAAACGTTAGGACAAAGACACAGACGACTCAACAACCACATGTTAACATGTTCTTATGACGTGTGGCCCTTTAAATTTAAATTTATTAAGTTTAAATGATGTTTGTAACAGCTTCACTTTGACCCACCAGGGATCAGATTAGTCACGTGATCCTACACAAATCAGTCTAGTCTTTTATGTTTGATTGACGTCGGCTGGTTGTTGGCGTCGTTACCTGCTGGAGCGCGAAGGGAGCCGTTGTTGAAGAAACCATCAGAGGAGTTGTGGCGGCGGCGGCTCACAGCTGCTCTGCTGTCTCTGTGGTGGTGAGACTCACCTTGTTTGTCAAGGTTGGCAGCAGGGGACTGGAGGACGGAGAGGAGACGGACACGATTCAAACGTCTGCAGAATAAAACCAACTAAAACGTTGTGTTTTAAAGTGAATAACGACTGATGTGAAGAAATGAAGGATTCACTTTAAACGTCTCTGAATGACGTCGTCCGATAATTCAACACCTACTCCAGCGTCTCCGACCTCGTTTCACCACATTTAAACCAAAGTGACAGAAAAACCTTCTGTTCTGTGAAGTTTCTCCGTTAGCACTAAGCTAACGTTAGCCTCCCCCGAGTGAGCAACAACGAGCATCGACGGGAGGATTCAGAGTGACGTTTGTTTCAGTGACTGAGTCTCAGCAGACAGACACAAATCAATCTAATCCAACAACCATCACAGCAGCTCCTGACCAAGACGCTGAAGTTTTTATACGTACTCTAATTTATTCATTTATTACAAACGTAGCAGCGATCATCTGTCGTTATTCAACGCTTCATCCACACGACAACAATGCAGGATTTTGATTTTGGTGGGTCCGCTGGTCGTCTAGCTGAGGATTATGACGTTTAGTTTCAATAGTGATGATAAACTTTATAAATAACAAACAGCTCTGTTGTTGTTGTTGTTCCTTCTAGTCCAGAGTCCTGGACCAGGAAGCAGGACTAGTTGTTACCACGGTAACTTCAGGGTTAACTCTGGTCTCCGTCCTACGAAGGTGGTTCACTTCTCACCGGGGTCCGTCTCCATGGTAACTGATGCTGAACTAACCTGCTCCGGACCAGGTCATGTTCTGGATCAGAGGTCGGAGCCTATAAAAGCTCCGCCCTCCGACCAATCAGTTCTCTAGAAAATATCTGGTCCTTTTATTGAAGATCTGAAGATCTTAGAGACCGGCAAGATTATTTATTGGAGCGTCACTTATATATCTGTGATCTCCTCAAACCGCACGTTGCCAGTGACACAGTGGAGCTGACTGTCCCTCAGACAGTAGCACTGCTGCGTTATTGACTCCTACAATAATTAACTAGGATATTAAATAACTGGATTTTATTATCGACACATTGTACAAATGCTCCTGTTTGGAGCTGCCAGGGTCCGACGACACACCCCCGTCACCTTCATTAACTGAGCTTGTCGTCCTGAACCAGAGACTGACTGACACTGAAACTGGACTTGGACGTATCAGAGATGAAAGTTTCCTACTGACACTTTGAATCAGCTTCTGTTCAGTTTCTAGCAGCTGCCACCGTGTTGTTTTTTCCTGGATTATCGGCCGGTTTTCCTCATGTTGTTGTAAAATCATCGTCTGCTCTTTGGCTGTGAAGTCTCCGCTCTGCTACTGGTTCTTTCATGTTTGTGATTGGACGTCTGCTGCAAACTCCGCCTCTTTTATGTGAACGCTCACATCTAGACTGGAAACACCTGGTTGACTAATGGAGTTGATGAGCAGCTTCGTAGGAGCTGAGAGAGACTGAGACTGTTAGTTAGTGAAGCAGAGAACTGGACCAGATCCTGGTCTGTTGGACTGTGACGTTAACTGAGATTTTACAACTCTGTATCACCTAAAACGATCGTTTCACTCGCTGTCGTCATGTTGACGAAAAGACAGAAATGATAAAATAGTTTTGCATATTGACCTGAAAACACTGATATCGATATCACACACACACACACACCTTGGCAGGCTGGGGCGTGGAGAAGTTAAGCCAGGCAGGGACAAAGTCATGCTGCGCCATTTAGGTCCAGTGTTTCCGGTCAGTGGATGGAGGCATCAAACCTCATGGCCAGGATCTAAAACAGAGACACTGGTAAGAAATAAAGTAACAACCTCATGTTACTGTCGATCTATATTTGATCTTATGTCTCCTACAACTGATTGATGATGTGATCACGATTAGTGATGATGATGATGATCAGTAGTCAGGAATCAACTGTGTCTGAATATTGTTACGTTATTTTACTTTACATGACGATAAAACGTAACGTTTCTCTGGACCAACATGTTGTGGTATCACTCAGTTCTTCTGTCTATAAATCTCATCATGTTGGATCAATCACTTCCTCCAGGACGTCAGGTCTTTTATCAGCTTGTTAAAGTTTAATTTGTCTCATTTCTCAGCAGATTTTATAAAATGTTGTGATAAAAGTTGTTTTGAAAGTTGCAGGATCAAGTCAAGTTGAGTTTGTTCCTGCATCGTCGTGACGTGTCTGGTCCGACGTCCTCCCTGTTCTCTGACGTATGATCAATGTTTACCTGGAAACACGATCATGATGACTGATTGATTGATTGATTGATTGATTGATTGGTTTAAAACATTTTTTAGGTGTTTGGTTCAAATAAAGTTTCAGGATTTTTCACTTTTAAAGAAAAAAAAAACTAAACCAACTCTTACTTGTAAATGTGAGACTTTTCTTTCTCACTTGTTTCCTGTATCTTGTAACAGAAACAAGGAAGTGAGTCACTGAGGTTTGGATCAGTGTTTGACTGGAGATGATGATTAAATCCTGGAGGGTCTGATCTGTGTAAACTCTTTAGACTCTTTGAACATCTGGATCAAACCAGTGGTGGATGTCTCTGCTCCAACACAGTGAGGTGAAGAGGTGAAGCGTGTGTGGTCGTTACCCCAGAGTCTGTGGCTCTGAAGTCCTCTGCCTCCTCTCTCTCGGTGCGGCTCGGTTCCTCGGGCCCGTTGGCGCTGATCACAGAGTGACGTGTGCTCTGACAGACGAGGAGCAGCAGCAGCACAACAACGACCACCTCTCCACCTCCGCCAGGACAACACAGCCCCTTATCCCAGAGGCGGATCCCTTCGTCCAGGGTGAAACACTGGGAGATGATCAGGAGGTCGCAGGAATGATCTGGAGCGTCGATCCAGAGAAGAGACGGAGCAGGAAGTAGTTTAGTATCTGAGGAAGTGCTGAGGACCGATCAGAAACGAGTCCAGGTGTGTTTGTATCCAGTCACAAAGAAGAAAAAGAAAAAAAAAAAAAAAAAAAATCAAAACCCGATTGGATTTTGTGCTGATTGACGAAAACAAAGCGATTTGTCCGAACGATGAAGGAAGAGCTGTGGTGTTTTATTCTTCGTCTGTGAACGCCGTGTGTCCTCAAACGTCCACGGTTTGTGTGTCTCTGTTTCCACTCGGACGCCAGACGGAGAGAAGAGACGGCGTCGTTGTCCTGCCACGCCGTGAGCCGGTACGTTGTCCCGTCGACTTTTACCGAATCATTTTAACTTCGAGTGAAACGCACGCAAGAAAAAAAAAGTGTTCAGAGACAGTCTTTTATCGGCGACGGGTGGAGGGGGGGGGTCAGTCACTGAAAGCCACTGCTCACCTCATTAAACTGGTGAAAAAGACTGTCTAGAGTTTGAAGAAAAATGACTCTCAAAGGTTCAAAGTCACATGACAATGAAGGAAGTGAAAACCCTCTGTTACATCGCCGTCATCTTCGGTTTGGGTTAGTGAGACAGAGACGACGCCGAGTGACGCATCATAACGCCGTGTTCGTCTGCAAACGTTTGAATATCACATCTGGAAGATGAACATTCGATTATCTGCACGTTCTGGATCGAAGCAGCAGAAGAGAGAAGCTCTGATTTCATAGAGATGAAAGATCAAAAGCTACAACACAAAAACCACAACACAACTCATCATCCGTGAACCTGAAGCTCTTCCTGTCACGTGACGTCGACAATCAGCGATTGAACTCGTCCAAAGAAATAACAAAACAAACAGTCGTCAAGATTCAATCGGCTTCAAATGAAGAGAGAGAAAAGCACACGTCCAAAGATTTATCAGGAGGGTTTTTCCTTTTCAAACTTCCTGGTTGAGGTTGTTCTCACGCAGGATTCTTCAGCGCTGGTTTTAGTTCGGTTGTTTTCTTGTCGATGGTTTGATTTGATGGATAATCTGCACAGGAACAAACTGGACCTGGATGAGAAACAGACACATGACGTTAGAATATTTAAATATAAACAAACAACAACAAACTGAACTACGACTTTAAAAAGAGTCTGGAATAAAACTGTTTGTTTTGAGTTGATATGAACTCATTTATCTTCTTAAATCACGATCGATGGTATCGTTGTTTATCGTTGTGTTGGATCCGTCACATTTCAGCTCATTTATCAGACTATCAAGTTTAACTTGTCTCATTTCTCAGCAGATTTTATAAAACATTGTTTTATTTTAGATGCTTTGTTGTAATAAAGTTGCAGGAAGAAGTTAAAGTTGAGATTTCACTCATGTTTAATGATATAAACAAACATCAACAAACTGAGCTACGACTTAAAAAGAAATCTGACGAATTTGAGTCTGTTTATTAAAAAATGATAAGATATCTGGAATAAAACTGTTTAGTTGTGAGTTGATATGAAGTGATAAATCTTCTTAAATCACAATCGAATCAACGAACATCGTATCATTGATTAAATAGATTTTATAAAACATTGTTTTGTTTTTAGACATTTTGATGTAATAAAGTTGCAGGAGGAAGATAAAAGTTATGTTTTATTTATCTTCTCGAAACACAATCGTTTGTGACACAATGTTATAACATCATGTAACATCTGTACCTAATAATCTGAACTAAACGTCGTCTTCATGTTTATAAACACGTCTACACCTGATGTCATTTTATCACAGGTGGAGATAAAATCATGACTCAGTGCTTCATGTTTTAGAAACTTGTCTCTTTTAGAAGATGAAATATTTACAGTTTGTTTGTTAAATAAATAAATAAAAGGCTCCACTGCAGCTGAACATCAAAACAACAATAAATCCTTTAAAAGAGAAACTGATGTGTTTCATCCTGTTACATAACGACTCAACATCAGTGACTGAAGCACGGACACAAACACAAACTCCACTAAAAAACAACAACAAACAAACACATCAATAAACGACGGTGAGTCTGTAAACAAGTCTAGTTATTAAACGTTATTATATTAAAAATAAAGCGCATGTCCATTAAAAACACTGCAGCAACGTTACACCCACGTTTCCTCACATGCTAACAAGCTAACAACACCACGGATTAAAGAGCATTAATATCAAACCACACGAACCTTAATAACTAGTTAATAACACTAACTAACTAGTAGTGAGACCAGCTAGGAGCTAACTCTGCTGCTAGCTAGCTGAGGCTAACGTTAGCATAGCAACTGTTAGCCAAAAGCTAAATCTGGCGTTAGCTAGCTGGTTAACTTCACCACCAAACCAGTCGAGTGGGTTAAAGAAAGTGACGCAGTTAAAAAGTTTAACAACGTAAAAATGTCATGAATGTGTCAACTGTGTTTTAAAGTGTGAATTTAAGCAGCGGTCGCGTTAATACAATAGAGGTAAACAGACCTGGCTTCGTTGGAACAAACACAGTTTCAAAATGGCTACCTCACCAGCGGCAGCACACATTCATCAGCTACGAGCTAGCGAGCTAACTACTTTCATGACGCTACCGCCAGCGGGATCACCTCCACCGACCGGCGGGTTAAATATTCACGATTAAAACCTGCAAACACTAAACAAATTCAACTTTTTCGCGGCTACAAACCTCGTAACGCCGCGGCTCTAGATGTTTGTTTGGGTTTTCGGAGCGCTAACCACTGGCGCTGGCAACTGAGGGTTTCGAACTGCCTCGACGAAGCTGCGTTCAAGAGCGAGCGGGATTATGCAACTTAATATTGTTCCGCAGTGGTTTTTATTATAAAATAACAAAATTTTGTCGCTACCATTTATTAATGAAACACTTAAATAAACTATATATTATAATATCATATTATTTTTAAAATCAATACAACTAAAATGCGGTTTTTATAAGGCGTCACGGGGATTTGACGTCTTGAACACAACTTAATACCTCCCCCGCCGTCGTCAGTCCGACCAATCGATACCAGATCCGTCTCATTCAGTTGAGAACATTAAGGAGACAGGCGTTTAATCGATCACCGATAGCATGGCAGCTAGTGAACGACCTCTGGTGTAAACATTTCTGATTTTAACGTTTATAACTGTTAATATTTCGTCTATTTACCTGCTGTCACGTGACTTAAACAATATTATTCAAGGTAAAACAGCAACATGAACGCGTTGTAACGTTACGTCAGCGTAGCTCTGTGTTTTATTAAGTTTAACACGTGTATGCTAGCTGTTGTTAGCATTAACGTTAGCTAACATGTTTTATTTTAGTAACACAGCTTTATTTACCACGAGGAGATGTTTGTTTATAACTGATAATATGTTGGGGTTTTTTTTACAGATCAAACATGTTTAGATTCACATCTGGAAAACGCTTCGTTTGTGCGGTGAGTTAAAGAGAAACTGTCACTTTAAATTCAAATAGATACTTTGTTACTTTATTACAACAATAACAACAACAACAACAATACATCCAAGTCAACGTCCAGATCCACTGTGTAAATGTTACTTTGATACAGTTAAAGTTAACTGAAGTTGTGTTCTCTCTCATCACATTGTTACATTGTTACAACGTCTCTGAATCTATAGTCACAGAATCACTTACTTTTGAAACTGATGTTGAATTTATTCCTTGATGGAAATGTAGTGAAGTTAAAGTGTTTCAAGGTTTTTATCTTTAAATGTTGTGAAGAAAAAGTTACAAGTTCCTAATATATAAGAGATATAATACTACTCGGGTGAAGTACAGAAACTTAAATAGTGTGTTTAAGTACACTACACCAGTAAATGTACTTTGTTCCTGTCCATCTCTGACTGTAGGAGACAAATATTGTAATTTAGAGACTAAATCAAACTGCTGTAAAAATAAAAAAACATAATGTACATAAGTAATAAATGGTTAGAATGTTCATAATGTCTATAAACATATAAATAATGATGTTTATCATGTGAACCAGTAACAGTGAGAGTTCGTGGTGTTGCTGTGTTCTCAGGTCTCAGTGTGGAGACGTGTTCATCAGACAACCAGACCAGTAAACCACCAAACCAGGTCTCAGCTGCTGGTTCAGCCTCAGTCCTCGTCGGTGTTTAAGTCACCGACCGTCAGACCGGTGACCTGGTTCTCTCATCGTCTCTGTCACGGAGACTCAGACAGAACAAACACAGATCGAGGTCTCAGTCTGAAGGTCCTGACTCAGGCTCCCAGACCAGCTCTCTACCTCGGTTTCTCTGGACTCATCCCGTTCTTGTCGGCTCCGGTCTTCATGGTCTCCACCCACTGGTTCTGCCCTGAAGTGGCCTTCGCCCAGGTCGTGTACGGGGCGTGTATCGTGTCGTTTCTGGGCGGCGCCCGCACTGGGGGTTCGCCATCCCGGCCGGTTCTCCTGCCCAGCCGGACTGGATGAACCTGGGGAACAGCGTGGTGCCGTCGCTGCTGGCCTGGCTGGCGCTGCTCTGCAGAGACAACATCACAGAGGCGGCGCTGCTCGTCGTCATGGGACTGGGTCTGTCGCTGCACTACGACCTCACGCTGCTCCCCGGGTACCCCGCCTGGTTCAAGGCCATGAGGACCGTCCTCACTCTGGTCGCCACCTTCTCACTGGTGGCGACGCTGGCGATTAAAAAACTCTACACTGAGAAGAAGTTCAGAGAATAAAAAGACAGTTTCTCGTCTAAAAACTAACTACGATCAGCAGAGACAGATTCAGTGTTTTACTGTGACCGGTACAGACACAAAGAGAAGAAGAAATTATTCAAACGTGGTGAATTTACATGTGCAAATAAATGAAACGATAAAAACATTATTTGCATCGTTTCCTTCCGTTGTTATCCAGCTCCAACTAATCCTATAGTTTGTTTATAGAAAGACAGAATCTAACGTGTTTTCTCTTCTAGTTAAACTGGTTGTCACAGTAAACTCACACATTTTTATGAAGTTTATTAGAAATGAAACAAACAGTAAAGATGTAATTACTGTTGTAATTTAATGTTTCTCGCTGTAACAGAATGAGACAAAGTGATGATGTCACTGTTACATCACGTCTGTGACAAAATCAACAGAGTTTCTTCTAAACATGAACGTTTGTAAATAATCATCATGTGTCTTAACATTTGAAGTGTGAAACCTTGTTCTGTAAAGTCTAGTCCACTTAGTCCACTCTAGTTCACTCTAGTTCACTCTAGTTCACTCTAGTTCACTCTAGTGGACTCCACCAGTGATCTCCAGTGGTGGTGTCTGGTGGACTTGGTCCTCTGATGGTTGGTGAATCATCAGTTAATGATCATAATGTGTGAACAGCCCTAACGACTCCATCAGAGGCCGTCGGGACCTGGTCTGAGACCGGGACTGGATCTGTCATGTTAGAAAACTGGAGGAGTCTGAAGAGACTGACAAAGAGCGACAGCCAATCAGAGGAGGGATGTGAGATAAATGCTGCTGCCGTCTCACTGATTCACTCACAACCACGTTTAAAAGTCTGACATTTTAACTCCACGTCCACATCAAGTCAACACGTGTGAACGCTGCAACGACCACGACAGAGACTGAGACTCACTGATCGTTGGTGAAGACGACTAGAGTGGACTAATGTGGACTAGACTTTAGTTGTTTCAAGTACCAACAATGAGTGAAATGAAAACTATTCAGTCGCTTGTATTTTAATATTCGAGGCACAAAACATCCAGTGTAACAACAGTGTTGAATGTTCAAGTTAATTATTGTTTAAACTAAACAAACATTTCATTTGGTTTCATTATCAAATATGTTCAAAGTGGTTTGATACATTTTCCAAGTAGCGACGCACACGCACCTCAAACACTCCTCCTCCAACGGAAAGTAACAAAACTCAAACTAGTGCTTTTATATCTTCATCTCCTAGAAGAGTTTTTTAGTTCACATGTTTGTTTGTTTTTTAAGAAAAAAAAAATCAAAAATAGAAATCCTCTGTGAAAAACCATCCTCCTCATCTTGACATTCGTCCTGTAACAGTTTCTACTGTTTTAATTTTCCAGTTCTTGTGTATTTCAACTAAAATCAACTTAACGCTGAAGAACAACAGAGATGATCAGGTCAAAGTCAATGTGACATAAAAACACTCAGTGTTTTTATTTAAGGTGCAGTTTCTCTTCAGTCTGAGTTGTTTTGGTTTGTGAACATCAGAGAACAGCCAGTCCTCCGTCACAGCGGCTCGTGATCATGTTGCCGACCTCGGTCCACGTGTCCAGATGAGGGTCGTAGATTTCCACCGAGTCCACGGTCACCGGGGCCGAGAAGTCTCGGCTGGCGGCTCTGCCCCCGACGGCGTAGAGCAACCCGTTCACCGCCGACACCGACACACCCGCTCGCGCCGTCGACATCGACGCCACCTCCATCCATTTCTCCTGGAGAATAAACACAATCATGAGCATCAAACATAAACAACATGTTGACTCGAATATAAGACGACTCCTCTTCAAGACGCATTTTTGGAAAAATTATCAAAACAAGCACATGACCTGCAGCAGCAAGCTGCATCGTCTAGGACTGTTTTCTCTTTTTATCAGACAGAGACAGAGTAGAGAGACTCAAACTGTCAAACAACAACATTAATACACCAACGTGTTACTATGACATAACCACTGGGCTAACCAGGTGGCCCCCATTAGCAGTAGCTACCAAGTGCTGTAATAAGGACAGTTATTTTTAAACTATGACAGCGCCACCGTCTGGTCAATGTCTAGAAACACTCTCCCCTGATGTTTGTTAACTTCTCAACGTCTGAGTCTCTGTTTTCTAGCGAGTCTCTGTTTTCTAGTGAGTCTCTGTTTTCTAGCGAGTCTCTGTTTTCTAGCGAGTCTCTGTTTTCTAGTGAGTCTCTGTTTTCTAGCGAGTCTCTGTTTTCTAGTGAGTCTCTGTTTTCTAGCGAGTCTCTGTTTTCTAGTGAGTCTCTGTTTTCTAGTGAGTCTCTGTGTCATGGTCTCATCTCTCCAGGTCTCTGGTCTGAGAGAAGAAGACGTTTGACGTCACCTGTTGGTTCAGACCCCGGGTCTCTGGACCTGAATATAAGACGACCACAACGTCTTCTTCAGACTTTTCTCTAGAGGATAAATACCGTCTTATATTTGAGTCAATACGGTAACAATCTCCAACATGTGACGTGGACGTGTCACCTCCTCAGGACAGTACTTCTCCACCGACTCCAGCGCTCCCAGCGCCTCGTTCCAGCCGCCGACGGCATAGATGCAGTTGTTGAGGCAGGCGACTCCTACGTAGGCTCGACGTGTGACCATGACGGGCAGAGCGCTCCATCGGTGGGAGATGGGGTCATACACCTCGGCTGAACGCAGCTCCATCCCCTCGTCGCTGATCCCACCGATCACGTAGATGAACCCTGGACGGAGCAACAGGTCAGGACGTCTGACGTCTGCTTCATCTGTGGATGGATCTTAACAACTCCACCATTTTAAAACAAACAGGAAACACTCACCTTGTAGTTCACAGCATCCAAAGTAGTAACGAGGAACCGCCATGCTGCCGATCACCTCCCACCTGTTCTCCTCAGGGTCGTATCGCTCCATCGTTTTACCGATTTCAGAGCCGATCCAACCACCTGAAGAACAAGAACAATACAAAGAAAGAGAAAACATTTCTAATGTAACAGGAGAGTTACAGTTTTAAACACACAAGTACATCCATATCAGGACCTTAAACTAAAACCAAACAGTAGAAACAGGTGTTAACTCTGTTTCTATTTGTTCTGTATGTTGTTGTTTATGTTGTTGTTTATGATACAAACTGGTTTCTAATATTGCATTTGTGGGTTTTTGTTAAAAATGTCTCATTACATTTTTGCCCTTTTTTGTCATTATTATTATATCATTACTTCAGTTAACACTTTCATATCAGCAGATTCATCATGTTCCTGAACAACAGGTCGATGTGTCCATGAAGAAACAAGAAAAATGATGAATCTGCTGATGTGGAACAACCTTCATCACCAGTTGTTATAAAACCAGACGTTGGGTAAGTCTTGTAAAACAGTGTTTTAATAAACTCTGGGTTCACTTACTAAGTTATCAGTACTTCAGTTTATGTGTAGGGACCCTATTCATGCTGCTGCTGAAGTGAAGTGATATTTTGAGCTTTATTAGTGGTTAAAAAATGACAATTTAGATACGTTTGTCTGACTGCCCCATTTACTTTCATTGTTAACTATTTGGTTGTGAAAACAAAAGACGGTCAAACTGGATATTACTTCAACCAATGTAAAATATCTCTTGAGGAGGAGTTTGACTCGTATTCATGGTGAAACAGACTCTGGTGTTTTGGTTAAACAATAATCTTCTAGTGATATGTACCCAGAGCGTACAGAGCGCCGTGACAGGGACAGACACCGACGCCACAACGAGGAAAGTTGAGCGACGCCACCGCCGCCCACTGCTTCGTCACCGGGTCGTATCGCTCTGTGCAGTCAAAGATCATCGAGTCTTTTTCTCCTGGTAGAAAAAGAGAAAATAAAAACATCAGTATCATAGATTTGTTTGAAGATTTGGTTGAAGTTACAAGCTCAGCTCTCTCACCTCCCACCACGTAGATCATCCCCTCCAGGACCGCCACCCCCAGACCACTTCGAGCCTGGTGTAGAGACGAGACCGTGGTCCAGAACTGGTTGAAGGTGTCGAAACGCTCCACGCAGCTCAACGCCCGGCTGTCGCTCCAGCGACCACCCTGCAGCCGAGTGTAGCCTCCTGACGGTTCAGGGTCACAGATCAAAGAGAAAAACATTTGAATCGTCTTCGTTCATCAAAACTCATCTCAGACGATGTTTATGTGTGAAACAGAACCTATGGCGTAGAGGTATTTCCTGGCTTTTCTTCTGGGTCTCATCTTGGCCGGCTGGAGTTGACTGTACATCTTATTTTCTTTGGGAGACTTTGTGACTTCAGTGTATTCTCTCAGTAGGGTTTGCAGCGCCACCCGGAGGCTGAAGTCAGTAATACCTTTGTTGGAAAACATAATATTCTTTTTGTTACATTTAATTTGAAAATACTTTAGTGTCTAAAGTATAAAAGTGAGGCGTTATCTTCGCTTCCTCACCCTCTATGTACTTGAACAGCCTCTGTGGAGAAAGCAGCGGGAAGCGGACCGGCTCTAAAACCTCCACCACGTGTTTTTTCCTCTTCGCTACGTCCTGGAGAACCCAGTCCATCGCTGCGGTGAAAACCTGGTACTCGTCTTCGATCCTCAGCTCTTCGCTGCGCAGCAGCTTCACCAGCTGATCCTTCGTCAGACCTCTGAACTCATCAGTGACACACACCTGAAGAAATGAGACCAAACAGTTCAACATCAGCGTTGGTCCAGTTACTTCAGTAATCGTTACAGATTATTAGTTACTGTTCCATCAAAGTAATTAGTTACGTTACAATGTTACTGTCTCTGACTTATAATGTTACTTTTACTAAAATAACAGTAGAAGTGAAAGTAGAGAGTTGTTGTACCCAAGGTCTCTCGGCGTCAGTAGTTTAATTTCAGGTTCAAAGTGTTGTAACGCTACTGGAACATGTAACCAGTCTAATGTGACTGAACATGTACTGGTGACGTCTGATATTACTGTGTTAGCAGTAGGGAAACAGCAGCACATCGTTGACGCCAAATATCGATATTTTATTATTTAAAATGAGACGATCGATACAAAGCGTCACATTTTATCTCTGCATCAATACTCAACGGCTCCACACGGTGGCGCTGAGCACATAATACCAGAAAGAAAAGGAAGTTAACCGCCGAGGAAGCAGAGATTAAAGAGAAAAACATCAGCGACTGTTTCATTTTACTCGTCTTCGTTCATCAAAACTCATCTCAGACGACGTTTAGAGAAGAATAACACGTGTGATTAACGTTCATGTTTCTGCTCTTGACCTGTTTGTGATACGTCATTATAGGATTATTTACAAATATACTGATTATCACAGAATGTCTGTTGTGATGTTATCACTGTTGTGGTCCCACCTCTAGTCACCAGCACTGAGCAACATAAACAGAAGAACTACCACTCTGATAAGATCAGAGGTTTCAATTCCCTCTTTAATTTTAGGGCTCATACCTCCAGGAAGTGAACGTGGATGTAGTTCTCAGTGAACTCCAACATGTCCATGCAGGCGATCTGCTCCAAGAACTGGAAGATGCCGACACAGTTCGATGGGTCCATGTGTCCTTTGAGAAACTCTCCGCAGACAGAAACCACCTCGTTGAGCTGCAGCATGTCTGCTGCCACCATCAGCTCCTGCACGTTCTCCACCGTCACACTGATCACGCCTGAAACAGAACAGGACACGTTTACACTGAGGACACGGTCTGATGTGACTAACACGTCATGATGTGAAGATCAGGACCCATCCAGACCTGTGTATATGAAGTCCAACAAGACCTCAAAGACCTCAGACTCCACGCCAAGAATCTGCACCTCCTCTTTATCCGCCTCCCTCATCCCCCCAGAGAACAGGGCGGAGAAGTATGGGCTGCTGGCGGCCAGGACCAGGCGGTGGACCCTGAAGATGCGGCTGCCGACCTTCAGTCCCACGTCACAGAAGTCGGCGCGGAGCCGCATTTTATTCATCTGGGCCAGGATGAGTCTGGCGTAGCGGTCTGAGGCCAGAACAGCCTGCTCACATCCCTGCGTTGCCATGGCAGCTGCAGCATCACCACCACAACCAGGAGGTGTTGACATGGCGACGGAGGACATGGCAGCCGGGGGAGACCAGGACCAGGACCTCCCTCCTCCTCCAAACCCTCCTCTTTAAGGTCTCAGTACAAACCAGACCTGAAACACATCAGTTGATCGATAAAACAAAACACCTCAAGTCATTGTTGTGTAACAACGACCAACTCGAGCTTTATCAGCAAATTATGATCGATAAACTTAATAAACGGGCTCGTGTTGACATCCTCGTCGATAATAAGACTGGATCGATCAGAGATGAGTCATTATCCACCTGATTATTACTGTTATTATCAATACAAACACATCCGGTGTCCGTTAGCAGGAGATGCTAACTAACAGAGCTGAGGGCGGTGGACTCACTTCTCATAATCAACATTAGATCAACTGACACTGATCAAATCAACCTGATCAATACTGTCAACTCACTGACGACAACGAGACAACATTTCTACATAAAACACATCAACGTATCCGGGACTTTACCCGTAACTTCAGTGATGAAGATGCAGATCAACTTCTGTCGTCCTGCAGACTGTCAATCCTCTGATCCGGATCCATTACCTTGGTCTGGTTTGGTCTGGTCTGAGGCTCCAGACATCACTAATCAATCAATCAATCAACCAATATAGATTTATTTGAGTTTATACAGTTAATCACTATTTAAATCTTCTTCCAGGTGAATGTTACCATTGATTTCACCTTAAATTTAGTTTTATTTTGATAATTTCCATTTTTTATCTTATTTTCAGGTTTGTTTTTTTTTTTCTTTAAGACTATTATAAATATCCACCACCAGGTGGCAGCGTTAGTCTTTGAGTCCTTGACAACAAAAACCACAAACCCACCATGTGAATTATCATAGTCTTCCTGCCCTGTCAGTCCCCAGCAGCAGGGTCATTTTAGACGTATCCATGGTCTAAAGTGATTGACCCAGTCTGATCTCAGACGGCACCGACGCTTTGTTCTCAACAGTAACTTTGTATCGAATCAGTTTAAATATCATGTTGTTACACTCAGAGGTCTATGGTCTCAGAGCCGCCGGCTTCACCGACTCAACTGAGGTAAAATAACAATAAAACACCTCAGGGACGACACTGTTAACAAGTGTAACATCTAGTAAATAAGATTATGTGTCACACTTGAAAAACTAGTCCTGTAACATCTGTCACTTGTGACTTGTGTTTCCAGTTATTTTAATGCGTCACTCTTGAACTGAACTAGTGAATATGTGGTGGCACCAACAATCAAAACTCAAAGAAAGGTAGTCATGTGCCAACCTGGCCTCCAGTTTAGCTACTACACCCTTGGCTGAGGTTGTACCCTGTTGTTGGCCTTGTATTGTTTAAGTTTCCACTGTGTCCTGTTTCCACCGCGGCCTCAATCTCTACTCAGCTGTTTCCTTTATTAGATACAAGTTAAATGGACTTTTAGTAAAAACTAATCTGAGGTGAAACAACCGAGGAAACATCAAGTTTGTAAAATATCAGGATTGACTTGGCTACATTTGTATCAGAACGTAGAATGAATTCAAATGTATCAATCAGTCTTTTCTTTTCTCTGTATATGTACATGTATATGTATATGTATATGTATATGTATATGTATATGTATATGTATATGTATATGTATATGTATATGTATGTATATGTATATGTATATGTACATGTATATGTACATGTATATGTGTAGTGTCAGTTACTCCTGAGAGTCTGTTAATGTTAAAGAAACATCAAAGACTTGACTTGGCTACATTTGTATCAGAATCTAGAATGTTTTCAAATGTATTAATTTTTCTTTTCTTTTCTTTCTGTATGTACATGTACATGTTTATGTATATTTGGTGCCAGTTCCTCTTGAAAATCTGTTCATGTTAAAGAATCTTGGCAGAATTTGAATTGTATCAGAATATATATATATATATATATATATATATATATATATATATATATATATACATGTCTATGTAGTGTCAGTTACTCTTGAGAAATGTGCTGATCATGTTACGTCTTGAGCTGTTTCATGACAACAATAACAACAATAATCAACAATAACGATCCAGACGAGTTCAGCATCATGATATTTTCACCACAAGTTGAATCAAATGAATCACATGAATGAATGTGTGTGTGTGTGTGTGTGTGTGTGTGTGTGTGTGTGTGTGTGTGTGTGTGTGTGTGTGTGTGTGTGTGTGTGTGTGTGTGTGTGTGTGTGTGTGTGTGTCTGGGCAGGTGACTCTTGTAAAACTGGTTTTAATAAGTGGGTGAGGAGTTTAAACTAAACTTGAACGCTTGTTACAGTGTGATTGTGTTTCCTTGTTGTGTTGTTGTTGTTTTCTCTTTGGACACTTTGACGTTGTTGTGAACAACACTCAGTGTGAAGGTCGCGTCCTGTGGAAAGTGTTCACTATCATCACCATCGTGTGCTCCACGTCGTTTTCACCAGGAAAGAAAAACACGTGGCTACAGAAACACCAGATCAAACCAAACAATCAGTGTCGGTTGGTTTTATCATAATGTTCATAAAATGAACCGTGACATAATGTTTTCTTTGATACTGACTAAGTCGTGACCGTGGGACCTCTTTTTGTTTTTTTCCTGGCGTCGCCTGACTTCACCCGTGTCCTCCGTCTCCTCGCCGTCGTCTGCACCACATCACATCACATCATTGGTTTTCTGCTCGTGTTCCTGCTGCTGCTTCGCTTTCTCATCTCTGTGAGAGCTGGGGACGTTTTATTTATCTTCAGGAATAAGACGGTACATCATGATACATCAGGTTGAATTAGGACATCAAACGTCGCTCTGTTACTCTTATTTATAAAGACCATTATTAGTTTGTTTTAAAGTGTCACGGTCTGATCGACCTGTTACAACGAGGTGATCTGGTTTGGTCCTGGATCTGGACCTGGTCTGGTATTTGAACTGTATGTTAAACATCTTATCATTTATTCAACAAATGAAATAAACAATTTTATCAATAAATGTGATCATTTAATCACTTTAAAACATTAATTAATAAAGGTGATGTCACTTTACAATGACACAACTTAAAGTAGAAAGTTATTTTGTTCTTTTAAAATATTTTTGAAATATGATGGTTTATTATGTTAAACAATAATAAAAACACACATTTATATTGTTGTCAAGTTTTAAATGTCATATATTTAGATTTTAATATGTATATGTAACACACACACACACACACACACATATATATATATATATATGTTTTAATATTTTTGTTTATACATTAAACATATAGATTATTGTTGATAATAATCACTTGTATAATTATTATTATAATTATAATAATAAAATTATTTCTTCCAGAATTGGAAATAATTACTTTTACTTTAATTTTCAAGTTTTTGCATGAATATAAATCCTGAAATAAATACTTATATATATATATATATATATATATATATATATATATATATATATATATAAACAAACTGTTTTATTGCTTTTATTAGAGGTTTTAGTAAAATAAATGTGGAAAAATATGCAGCTCATATGTTTAATGGTTCAGTCTGTATAAACATACATGTGCGTATAAACATGTGTAGACGCTGAGCAGCAATAAAACGAGCCAGTAGAAAAAAACACAGGGAAAAAAAATCCCTCTTATCGATTCTGCCTCCAACATAGCAACTGGTCGCTGATTGGCTGACGCGCGGCCCGTTCCCGGCCTCTGATTGGCTGTTCGGGTAGAGTGGAGACGGAGAACTCGGACGGAGACAGAGGGGAGGACAGCGCTGATTGGCTGCGGCCAAACTGAAAGCGAAAACCTCGTTTTGTTGAAAAAAAAAGGCCTCCGAGACGGTTGATTGTGTGTGTGTGTGTGTGTGTGTGTGTGTGTGTGTGTGTGTGTGTGTGTGTGTGTGTGTGTGTGTGTGTGTGTGTGTGTGTGTGTGTGTGTGTGTGTGTGTGTGTGTGTGTGTTGTGTGTGTGTGTGTGTGTGTCTGTGTGTGTGTGTGTGTGTGTTTAGGCACACACACACACACACACACACACACACACACACACACACACACACACACACACACACACACACACACACACACCTATAAACCCTCACTGTTTAAACTTATTTAGCTGTAAAGCTAAATCACTGTGAATTTAAGCCAGCTAGCTACCGGCTAAGCTAGCTGTTAGCTGTTAGCTGTTAGCTGCTATCTCAGACCAGCTCTGTTAGTTTATATGAATGAAGAGAAAGTTGTTTCTCATAAACGAACCTCAGACTGAGGTAAAATAGGTCTGTGTGTCATAACCAGATGTGAGGGTGTTTCAGGTTTTAAAGGAAATGTAGGAAAAGACCCAGTTTGACCTTTTTTTATATCATATCATCCTGTTCATGAGCTTTCTTTTCTTTTCCTGACTTGATTTTCCCGTCTGTGTGTGTCTGACAGTGACTCAGCGTTGGTATGGTTTGTCCGGATCTGGTCCAACGCCTCAACGCCATCTCTCACGCCACGTCTGCCTGACGGTGCTGACACAGGTAAGATGGAGTAATTAATCCGTGGCCCAGTACATCCACCGCTCCTCCTCACTGCTACTCATTAATCCTACACAACGTGGACCTTGTGTGATGGCTGCAAGAGGCCACCTGTTGTCACCGGCATCACCACCATCGTCATCTTCACCGCTGGTGTAACCGCGGTGTCGACCGGTGCTAAATGTTTACAGTAGAGCTGCATTCCTTTCACAGGAGCGGAGCAGGTTTAATACAAACTTTCTAGTGACTCAATCACAGGGAAAAGAAAAGGGCCTGAACATATCCTGCTATTGTCTTTATCGCTTCCTCTCTCTTCCATCTGTCCACAGTGTATCCTCCACTGCCCTCGCTCCAACGGATAAGATCATCCAGACGATGACAACACACGGTAAAAATGACCATGTCACATTATTTAGAAGAAGAAACTATGAAAATAGTTCCTGGATATTTGCCCCTTAAAGTCCCGTAAAAGTGAGATATCTGTAATACGTTGACATATTAGTGTCAATGTATTTTCCACCACATTTTATCTGATAGAGACCAAGCTAAGCTAACTATCTAACCTAGCCAAGCTAACTATTTAAGATAGTCAAGCTAACTATCTCACCTAGACAGACTAAGCTAGCCAGGCTAACTATCTAACCTTGCCAAGCTAACTATCTAAACTAGCCAAGCTAACTATCTAAACTAGTCATGCTAACTGTTTAAACCAGCTGAGACGGTTGTCTTGACTAGGTTGGCCGACACGATGCTAACCTGGAGGAGGTAACTTCCTTATCTTGACTGGGTTCGATAGTTATCTTGATAAAAGATAAATAAATTCTGTGGAAAACTGACACAAAAAACAAAAAGCAAGTGATTACATAAGTTGACAAAACCCTCATCAGTTTATTGTCTTTCAGCAAGAAAAAGGTCAGGATCTCACATTGCTTAGCTTCACCCGAGGAGTTTCCTCAACCACCCCCCTCCTCCGCCGGTGGAGTTATATTTTTATAAGAGGCTCGATCTCCCTCCTCCTTCCATTAAAAACCAACCTCAGAAATACATTTTACAGTTTCTCTGTACAGAGTATCTATTGTCCTCAAACTTGAAAAATGTGCCAAGTTCAACATGGATTCCTTTTTCCTCTTAAGCTATGTTGTAGGCTGCATGTCATGAAAAACATTCATAGCTCGGAGCAATGCCACAGTTCAAGTAATGGAGGCAGGACACATCCGGACCTCTGGCAGTTCACACAAACATCGGAGGCCACATCACACCGACACCACCAAAGAGAGTGCATTTTTGTGGCAAATGTCAACCTCTCATAACAGCATTACCTTCACCACCACCACCATCATCATCATCATACGTTGCAACAATAGAAATACTGTTGGATTGCACTTTCTTCAAGCTTTCATCTTGTGGCATGTTTATAGAAAAAATATATATAGAATACAAAAAGCTTATACTTCTTTGAGTAACAGAATATAACATACAGTACTTCAGATTATGTTTTGATCAGCACATCAGCAGGTGTACATAAATCGCCCTCCCCTCGCCCAAAATGCAATTACCGGACTAAACAGGGATGTAGTTTTGCTCACTATTAAGTGCTTTGGTCAATGGGTATAACATTGAGTATGCTCTTACAATGGTATTCTACATGATGTTAATGCTACATAAGTATCCACTGTATATGAATGTGTATTAAGAATGGGGCAAAATGTCAAGATGCACCACAACTTTTCACATATTCACACCTGGCATTTACCCCCACAAAATAATGGTTTGGTCCACCAAACCAATCAGCCTGGTTACAGCACCACTGATCCCCCCTCACTTTAAGTAGTAGTAGTAGTAGTAGTAGTAGAAGTAGTAGTAGTAGTAGTAGTAGTAGTAACCCAGTTTATATCCAACACATCAGCCAGATTATCCAAACTGAATTCATCTTTAAGTCTGGGAGGAGGGGGGCGGGGTGGAAACGTTGAAGGTGCAGCACCAGACGTCAGTGAGCAAATTTCTCTTGTTGTCATAAATCCCTACGGAAACAAGTGTCCTTTAAACAAACGGCAATAAATGAAGTACAAAATGTTTAAACAGTCTCTTTGAAAACAAAAACAAAAAAAGTTCAAGCTGACATTCAAGTTCCGGTCCCACTTCAATCTGTGAAATCCCGTTCACAAAAACCGATGGATTCACTGTAGTGCAAACTTCTACACAATGCACCTCGATGCAGTCGTTCTCGCAGGATACAGTAAACATGTCCTTTATTCTCTGTCTCTCGTCGTCGACGGGTTACATTTCCGGAGCTGCCGGCGGGAGCCCCACCGTGTGTTTAGGAGTCTGTAAGAGTTTGTGTTCCTCTATGTGTTGAGAGGACGGCGGCGTGGCGGCTGCAGCGGTGGCGTGAACGGGATGCGACAGCCGAACGTCCATGGCGTCGTTGTGTTGAGCTAAAGAGTGCAGGCGGTAGTGCAGGACCAGGTCTTTGAGGGAGCAGTGGACGTCGTAGGGCTCGGCGAAGCCGTATCCGTGTGGCGTGCTGTAGATCATACAGTGCTTCACGTCCTCATTCACACTGAAACAAAAAGAAATAAAAAGTTAATCAACGTCTGACACAATGTTACAACGTTTCTAACTCGTCACTGGAGCAACAGCACTTTGACTAAATTTAAAAAAGAAAAGCAACTGTTATATAAATGTTAAATAAAGTTGTTATTATTTTTTATACATTGGTCTAGGTTGTGCCAAAATAAAATAAAATAAAATATATATAAAACGAAATCTGAAAAGTTCCTGAAGCTTCTATTAAGTCATTAAAACGGCATCTTGATTCATTCGTTATAAATAAACATTTTTATAAAACTCAACCAGATTTTAAATGTTATGAGATTTATTTCATGGTATTGTTGAGGTTGTTCTGAATAAAAAAAGATATAAACTAAATCTGAAACATTCCTGAAGCTTCTGTAAATTCATTAGAATGTTGTTAAAAATCGCTACAAATGTTCTGAGTTCTGGATTCTAAAACCCGTCGTAGTCTGACACAATGTTTCTAACGTTCATCAACATTTTATAAAACTCAACCAGATTTTATTCCTCCGTCGTATTTATACAGTCAGTTTAAATAAAATCAGATTTATTTCATATCGTCTCGGTTGTTCTGATATAAAACTCGATATTAAAGGTTCCTGGAGCTTCTGTAAATTCTTTAAAATGTTGTTAAAAAATCTCTGAGTGTCTGAAACAATGTTACGATGTTTCTAACATTCTATCTGGATCAGTTCCTCTTAAACCAACGTCCAGACTGAGACTCACACGACGGAGCAGGCGTAACATCCCTGTTTGCTGCTCTCACGGATCAGAAACGTTCCCGGAGCTTTTCCTTGCAGCATCTCTTCAGCCTGCGTCCGATTCATTTCACCCACAAACCAACTCGTCTCATCCTGATGAGGCAAATTCTTCTCATCTCCCTTCAACACGTATGTGCTGGACAAACAAAGAGAAAACATGGTGCTATAACACGTCTGGGACAGATTCTGTCTATCGTGAAACATTTAAAGCAACACTCACTCATCCAGGCTGTCGCTCTGTATCCCCAACCAGTCGTTTATACGTTTCTGTCGTACTCCTTTGTGATTGAGCCAGCTGCAGCGAGACGTGAGAACAAACGTTTCATTTTAACATTAAAGTCTTTATTTAATCTTGTAGCAGTGATTTACCACACACTACGTTGACTGCTCTTACTTGAGGTACTGGTCTCTGATGTTGCGTAGCTGGATGAGGTCGGGTCTCAGGCTGTTCATCTTGCGGTCCGTCTCCCTGTAGTCCTCCACCTGCGTCCTCAAGTCTTCCTCCAGATGGATTTTACTGTCGTAGATCTCCCCCAGTCGACATTTCAGCTTCTCATAATTTATCAGAAAGCTGAGAAGAGGGAAGAATAAAAGGTCACGGGTCTGAGTCGAAAAAGATGTCGACCTGCTTCTAAATGAAACTACATTTGGAGACGTTTTGTTTTCTATAAATACCTCTCCAGATCTGTGTCGGCCGCCTCCGTCTGATTGTTCCTGTCGAACTCTTCTCCGTAACGCTCCTGTTCACGACACTGCTCCTCAAAGATCAGCATCGTCTCGTTAAAGGCCTCGATCGCCGTCCGCTTCATCTGGATTTCCTGAGTAAAGAAAGAAAAACGAAGGAAACGGTGAGAAGCGACTCAGACGTTTGAGATCAGAGGACATCAGAGGTGGTTTGTAAACCAGTTCATACCTGCGACGTCTTGGTGAAAGCTTCATAAAGACAATCAAACTGCTTCGACTTCTCTTGATACTGACACTGAACCTCCTTCAACTTCCTTCCAGCCACGTCGACGCTGTCTTCTTTCACCTGACGACAACATTTACACGTTATCACCAACGTATGGTTCACTGTCTCTGTCTTCACCAGTCTGCACCGTGAACTGACCTGCTGGAGGCGGGACACGGGGTGTGTGAGCATCAGGTCCAGCGTGGCGTTGTACTCCACCAGCGGATGGTGCTGATAGTACCAGATCAGCTCCACCACCGAGCTGAAGGTGAGCGGGTCTGAGAAGCCGTACTTCCCGTCACGGTGGTAAATCTTTATCAGCTTGTTGTGTCCGTCTTTCCTGTGAGACGACAGAGCTCAACGTTACAGACCGGTCTAGAACAAACCAGCGACGCGAGCCGTGGTTTTCTTTTTGTTTTCTAACCTCAACGTCAGCGTGAAGTCGCCCTGCAGCTTGGTGGAGGCGTCTCGCACCAGAAAGGAGCCGTCAGGTGTGTCTCTCAGCTTCTCGTTTACCTCGTCCCTGAGGGGGAAACATATAAATCAGCCAACGGTTGAAACGTCTGACACATTAACACACATTACACAATCACTTCAGCGCTGGTAGCGGCTGCTCTACCTGGTGATGTCTCCCCAGTACCATTCAGCGTCCTGGAGCGAACACGCCGGCGGCGTCAGACAGTTGTTGTTCATGGTGGAAGACGCTGGTTTTGTTGACCTCGGAGGGAGAGCTACGAGAAACACAACACACCAAACGATAAGAAAATGAAACCCAACAGTTTCTTAGAAAGACACCGAGAGCATTGGTTGATTCGTGTGTGCAGCAAACACGCTCTCTGTCTGTCATGGTTTGTTTTATGAGCCTGTCAACGCTGTGAGGACAAGTCCAGACATGTTACCAGGACTGATCACCTGCTACATCTGAAGTGTGCGGTCAACACTTCAACAAGAGAAGAAGAAAAGAGAAGAAGGAAAAGTGTCGCTTGGTTGTCACATCTGTCAGCAACTTTTACTTTTATTATCTAAACACGATCACGATCGGGTTCAGTTGTTCCTGCAACTTTAACAGAAAGTAAAAGATTTCATCTCACACCAACACATCTTCACAAGAACTTAAAAATAAAAAATAGAAGTGTATATAATACGTGTGAGTCTGGGCCCCGAAAGACGAAAGGCATTTTCCTTAAAAATGAAAAAAAAAAGGAGGGCAAACCGCATCAAGAGGAGGTGAAGGGCGATATATTTCAGTGCAGGACAAAAGTGCCTTTCATGAAGCGGTCGGGGCAGAATACAAGAGCAGCCTCAGAGAGGAGAAATGTGGCTTTCTCCCACCATCCGCTCGCCTCTTTTTCTGACCTTAAAATAAACAAAAGGCAGGTGCAGCAGCACAAGAAGGAAAAAGGAAAAAAAAAACGAAAAAAAAAAAAGGCTGCGGCTCCTGAAGTCAGCAAAATTAAATCTGCACACCTCCCCCCTCCTTTTTTTTTTCTTTTTCTTTTTTTTTTTTCTGTCTGCAGCCAAGAAACTCTCTACTAGCGTCCAAAATCCACACCGGCCCGAGCCGGAGCTGGAGCTGGAGCCGGAGCTGGAGCTGGAGCCGGAGCTCACCAGAAGAGACGAGAAACACGGAACTGAAGGATGAAAAGATACGTTAGAGTTGGCATCAACATTCACCTCAGGAATCTGAGCCATAAAACACGTTACAGGACAAATTAACATCAGGATGTCACTGTTTTTTTTAATTCATATTTTATTATACTTTATTAAGAGTGAATATAAATGTGTTTAATTAATTATATAAAGATGAATATTAGTTTGTTGAGGTGAGGAGCAGCAGCAGACTCAAGTGTTGTAATAATAATGATGATAATGTGAGTGATGAAGACTTGTCAGTGTGGCGGTGCAGACGTGAAGTCATGAGACGTGTTGGAGAAGAGGCCGGCTGCTTTTGGCTGCAGACTGAGAACAAAGCGCTCGTTTCATGCGTCGCTCATTAACGCAGCTTCAACTTGTATCGCTTCAAAATGGACTCTGACTGCGAGACCGAGTCCCGCAGCTCAGTCTGCTGCACGTCCACATCTACTGCAACATGCACGAAGAAAAACACCTCACCCCAACCCCGTGTCCGTCGGGTTATCTCGTCATTTCATCCATTTATTTATTTATTTGTTGCAGCGGGACAAAAGGAGCAGGAGAGAAAGAGGCAGCGCTGCTGCGCCTGGTCCTCGCAGCAGAAAAGGTATTACGTAATTGGCAAGTGAATTGCGCTATGCATGCCTGGGCACTGGCACCAGCGCGACTCTGCTGCTTTATAACGCTTCTACTAAACACCTGCACCTGCTTTTATCACGTCAGCCTCATCATCACCATCAGATACGAACATTGTAGCAAAACAAAGAAAGAAACAGAAGTAAAAACCCAAACGGAGCCGACCCCCCGCAGACCAGACAATGGCTGCGTTTAACCCTCAACTACCTGGTGGCGCTTGATCCATTTCGATGTAGAATAAACCTTCGGGAGGATAAACCATTCCTGTTTCACAAGAGTAGTCCAGGGTGATGTCGTTGTCTTCAAACAAAAGCACGGACCAGGTTTTTCTTTTTCTTTTTTCCTAAATCAGGCAACTAAAAGATACGCGCGCGCGCCACGTCCTACATGGATTTAAAAGGTTAAACTCCTGGAGATGTTGTCGTGATTCCCTAAAAACATCCAGCGTCCTGACGCGTCCTGACTGAGGCTTCAGTGTCACAGGACCAACGCTCGTCGCTTCGTGTCGTTTCTCTACTTTACTTCATCTCGGAAGTGGTTGCGACTTTAAAGGTCCGTTGGTAACATCATCTCGGTTCAGACCATCCTGCGGCTCCAGGAGGAGGAGGAGGAGGAGGAGGAGTCTTCATCTCCTCTAAAACACGACCAGTCAACTTTAGATTGACACTTCATATGAAACAACAACAGATTAATATTTAATCTACAACACGACACGATGATGAGCTGCGTTAATGTGAAGATGTGACGTGTTGGTCACAGTAGAAACACCCCTCCTTCCTGGTTACAATGGTACGTTCCGGACTGTTTCATTCAACTCTTCCTCAGCTGCACTGTAACATTGTATCAGCTGAAAAATTCCTTTCAGATCATGAATGGAAAAGAACAAACCTCAGTCTATTAAAATAACACGATTAAACCTGATGATTAATCAAATCAATCAATACATTACTAATAAATACACTGATGTGTTTAGATGTAATGAACCAGTGAGAGAATAAAGGTGACAATAAAATGACATCATTGTTTTTTATTTATTTTTTTATTTATGGTTTGTATGAATCAACGTGTGTTCAGATGGTTCAGACTCTTTGTCTGACGTGTGACGCAGTATCTCCACCGGTCGGAAACCGTCGATTAGATTCTCATCGAGCTCGTCAAACATGTTCAGCAGCAAAATAAAAATTGCATCTTGACGCGTCACCACTGGTAATTATCACTGTGGTAGACACAATAGTTACAGCAGGTGTGTTACCACCTCAGTAAACTATGGAATGAAAAACTCTTACAAAAGATGTTTTACATTTCATTTAACTTGATTAGTTACACAGTAACTGACTAATACCAGCTCCTGTCTGTTGTTTACTGGAAGTTAATTCTGTGTTGAGATAATGTGTGTACATATATATATATATATATATATATATATATATAGATGAAATAAAACTAAAACTAAAGTCTTACATAAACACGTTGCCCTGAGAGGTGATTATTTAATGACTGGACGTCATTTGTTCTCTGACTTAGCGTTACTATCTCCTTACCAGCTTACGTGGGGTGAATACATTCATTGTTGTTCGCTTGTGACACAGAATGACTTTGTGCTGTAAATTTAAACAACCGGAGGCTTTTCCACCAGCTGACATTAGTGGCTGCAGGGAGAGTGAAACAAGGCCTGCATGGTCAGAGGTCTGTCTCTGTTGGTGTCCAGGCGTTTATGACCGTTCTCCTTTTGACCCGAGGACACAGAGTCAGAGGAGGTAACTGCCTCCAGCATTCCTCTTTCTCATCAGTCAGACCGCTCTGTGTCCAACCGGTGAAACGTCGCTCTAACTACACTAAACCAACTAAACTAAACCACATTAAACTAAAATAAACTAAACTAAACCAAACTAAACTAAACCAAATTAAACCAAACTAAACTAAACTAAACCAAATTAAACTAAACTAAACTAAATTAAACCAACTAAACTAAACTACACTAAACCAAATTAAACTAAACTAAACCAACTAAACTAAACTAAACTAAACCAAATTAAACCAAATTAAACCAAACTAAACTAAACTAAACCAACTAAACTACACTAAACCAACTAAACTAAACCAAATTAAACTAAACTAAACTAAACCAACTAAACTAAATTCAACTACACTGAACTATACTAATCTAATCTAAACCAAACCAACAAAACTAACCAAATAAATTAAAATAATCATAATGTAATTAAATGACACTAAACTTAACTAAACTAAAAACTAAACACAACTAAAAGTAACATAACTAAACCAACTAAACTAGCAGCCATGACGGAGGATTAAAGACTTGTGGGTAATTTAAGGAACAAAATGAGTTTATTAACATTTTATCTGAGAACAGTGACTTGGTGAACATCAGACCCATCTGACGCCAAGTAGTGTAACTGAGTGTGTGGTGTGGTCACACTGGTGAGTGTGTATTTGTGGGTGCAGTGGACTTTCTATGAGCTGAGCTACGTTAAGAAGTCCTGAACCATCAAGTCCTGAACCATCAAGTCCTGAACCATCAAGTCTTGAAGCATCAAGTCTTGAAGCATCAAGTCTTGAAGCATCAAGTCTTGAACCATCAAGTCTTGAACCATCAAGTCTTGAAGCATCAAGTCCTGAACCATCAAGTCTTGAAGCATCAAGTCTTGAAGCATCAAGTCTTGAAGCCTGTCACTCCATGTCACTTGGCTGCTACCCAGCTGCCCCCCCCTCCCCCCCCCTCTCTGGGTGTCAGGAGAGGACACCATTTGCCCCCTTAACTTCTGGTGCTGACCTCTGACACATTTCACCCAACACCAGCCTCTAGAACACAACAGCATTGTACTGAGAGACGTAGTGACGCTGTAGCAACAACTAATCGATTAAATTGATTCAAACTACTGGTTGAATCAGCATCCAACTATTTTAATAACGTGTCTGCGTTACGTTGTCTGCGGCCACGGCTGTGTTTATGCAGGTCATGTGACCAGTGTCTGGAAGAAGAAGTGTTTAATGGATCAGTTGTTAGAGCGGAGGAGGCTAACGTTAGCTCAGCGCTAACAGAATCTGCCCAGATATCAAAGATGACGTTGGTCATGTTGATTCATTCAGTCTCAGATGAAGCAGGTGAAGGTCTCTGGTTTGACTGTGTCATCATTATGGTTCAACACACTAGTTAAAAAGTAAAGGTCAACAAGGTGAAGACGTTGGTCTTGACTGTGGTGATGTTGGATCTTTCTAGGGCAGTTGTGTCCATGTTTTGGAGTTCATTCATTAGTTTAGGGTGAGTTTTGACGTTGTTTTGTTTTTATCTTCAGCACCAATAATCTGGTCCATATAGAGGCCGAACATCCTTCTGACACTTTGACAACATTAGGCCAAATTTGTCTCCTAATGATTTATGAAGGATCGTTGAGTTGTTCAGTTAAAAAACACAACAACACTTTGTGATGCTGAACTCACCTGAAGGAGGCTAACGTTAGCTTAGCGCTAACAGAGAAACTTCACAGAACAGAAGGTTTTTCTGTTACTTTGGTTTTAAACTGGTTTTAAATGTGGTGAAACGGTCGGAGACGCTGGAGTAGAACAAGTTGAATTATCTGATGACGTCGTTCAGAGACGGTTAAAGTGAATAAATAGACGTTACTGTCAATTCCTGTTTATTCTCAGCTCATGGCTGCTTCACCCAACGTCTGATTAACAACCATTTAACGAAATACTGGTTAAGTTGTGTATTTGTGTGTATTTGCTCCTCCTGGACGAGGAGGAGCGAGGGTCGACCTGCAGGATAAACCTTTTACCCTCTGCACCCCAGATCCAGGCAGTCCTGATGAGATCAGTGGCGGCTAATCGTAAGATTAACAGGACGGACTGATACGGCGAAGCTGCCAGCTGCCTGCTAGCTGATGTGACTCATCTTGATGTGGTGGTGGGAAACTCTGCATGAGTTTTAAATTAATAAACAGATGTTCCTCTGTGCTAAATGGAGATAAGAGTTCAACTGTAATTCTGTTACATTTACATTTTTGACAACAGAGCGTCTGTTGTAGGACAGAAACGTTAAAGTTGGTGTTGGAGCTGAGGCAGCGGTGCCAGGAGAACATGGAAATACAAACAGACAAACAAACAAATAAGATGGTTCATGTTTCCTAGAGATTAGCGGGTCAGCGTGGGTCGACGTGCTAATCCTCATATTTCTGAGTGTTAAACGTGAACACGTCAGTCACAACAACCAGCGTTTGTTGAATGTGTCAAATCGTCTCCCAACTCTCCAGAGGAGCGTTTGTTTGGATCAATAACTGTGTCAAGGAATATCATACGTCAACACAGGACGCAGGCGTTTTATCAGGATTTGTTTCGTTTGTTGTCCATCAGTAAAAAAAAAAAAAAACGCAAAGACACAACAGAGAGGAACGGTGTCAGGGATTAGTTCAGTTCGCCAACGTGAGTATCTGTGTCACGGTCTCACGTTGTAGCCCCGGGTGAATCGCACGTCTCTCAAATCTTCTGTACTGTAGTGTGCTGCTATTCATGGCCATTGAAGGGATGCATAATGGTCTTGGCAGAGCGTTCGACATTCACCATGGAGAGACTGTGGGGTTTCCCTGATCGGTGGCCAGAACCAGCACACAAAGCATGCAGTAGTCCTGCCAGAGGCAACTCAACTGCGGGCAGAGTGTAGGGCGGCTATGGTCTGGCCCCCAGGACCCTGCCATTGTGGAAATGTAAGTGGGGACAGTGTCTGAACGGCTTGAGTTGGAACAGAAAACTTTGGATGACCAAAACTATGAGCTTCAAATAGCTGGGCCCTGGGAAACATAGCTTGTTCTTTTAAGGAGGTCACAGAGAAGCCAGAAAGAAGAAGAAAAAAAAACAGAAAACCAAATGTTTGGTGGAGAGAATGTCAAATTGGAGGCTACTGTTTCTATAGACATCAGCGTTTTTCCATACGCTGCCGTGTCCGAGTCTGTCTCTTCATCAGACGCTGCAGGATTTCACCACGTTGTGATCGTAACCGTTAACTCAAATATCAACGTATCTGTGTGAATTCATCATGTTTCCGGTCAAACGTCAGTGAACTCGCTTCCTTGTTTCTTCTGGAAGACGCAGGAAACGTGATACAAACACACAAAAAAAAAAAAAAAAATCTGCTGTGAAATGAGACAAATTAAACCTCAACAACCTGAAAAAAAAGACCTGACATCCTGGACGAAGTGATTTACGTGTCCGTCGGTCGTCATCTGCCACTCTGAGTCTAATCTTCACTAACCGAGGTGTCGACTGAGGTGTTGGTGGTTCGCCGCCACCAGCTGAGTGTCTGAGTTATGTAGAGGATGATGATGATGATGCTGCTGTGGTATCAGAGGCCTGTGTCTCCCTCCACCTTCTTCTGGTGAAGTGGAGCGTTAAAAATAAAAACCTGACTGTGAAGAGTGTCAGCAGAATAAATCCACGAGGCGTCGACTCATCAATCAGGATATAGATCGTCTGTAAATAAGGACTGTTTCAAATGTTTAGTTTGTGATCATATCAAACAGAAAAACGCTGCAGATACAATGTGACCACACAGAGAACAGCTCAACATCCATGTTACATGTCTTTACATCCTGGAGGCCTGTGTGTCAGAGGATTCATGACTGGAAGATCAGTCAAGTTAAGCTACTACACACACACACAATCCCGGACGTCATGCAAAGCAAACTAGAGAAGCCAAGACCTCTTTCAGTGTTTCCAGCTCGTCTTTAAATAAAAGGACACTACTCTCCTCAGCTCCACATCACATCACATCAGCTCTATAACTCTATTAGGCTCAGCTCCAGGACACACTGAGCAGCCCTCGCTCCACAATAGCATCATTGTCAGCGGGGGACTGCAGCCATTGTCGTCCATGCTCCAGGATTTATTCCCCTCCTCCCATACTGTGACCTTCACCTCTGACCTCTTCCTGCCGTCTCACATGCTCCGGGACTGAAAGCTCATGAGGTTTTATACCTTCGAATTTTAACTGAGCTGCACTGCTAAGTGGCTTCACAGCACTGAGACCACTCAGGTTAGTGTCAGCACGGACAGAGAGGTGGTGGTGGTGGTGGTGGGGGTGGCGGGGGTGAGTCAGTATGGAGCTCTGGTTGTGGCTGATTGACCCTTGAAAAAGGTCAGAGTGAAGGCTTGAGAGGAGAGGAGCAGCCTAAATGGCTCTTTTCTCTCCTGGCTCTCCCCCTGGCCAGGGCAGAGTCTCTCTATGGTTATTTATGAGTGTGTGGGAGAGCGAGCAGCGCTGCAGTGAAACCCACCAACCCTCCTCTTTGTTACCAGGGGCTGAGGCTGAGGTGCCTGTCATTGGTTCGGTTCTGTCATGTATATATACACACACGCACGTGTGTGCACACACGCAGGAGCTCGCTAACTATTAAGAACCACTCCCAGAGCTGCAAGGACGGACGAGAGGACTCTTGTTGCGAGGCAGATTTAGAAAATGAGGTGTGTTTCACACAAAGGCTGTCAGCAGGTTGATAGATGCCTCTCACAGGAAACTTCAGGGATTGTTATTAGGGCTTATTATCTCCACTACAAGTTGGTGACATTTCTATTATATTATATTACTCTGATAAACTGTTAGTCAACATATAGTTAGAGATTATTTTATTTGTTTATCATCGATTAATCTGTTGATTAATTCAAAAACAACAACAAAGTTTTATTTCCAGAATTTGTTGTGTCAAATAACTGACACATTAAAAAGAACTAAAACTAGTTCAGTCTCAGGTCGTTAGAGTCAGTTTAGTTTGAGTCACAAACATCTGTTGTGTTTCTAAGTGAATAACTACTGATCAGTAAATAAGTGGACGTTGGATGAAGCAGCCATGAGCTGAGAATAAACAGGAATTGACAGTAACGTCTATTTATTCACTTTAACTGTCTCTGAACGACGTCATCAGATAATTCAACTTGTTCTACTCCAGCGTCTCCGACCTCGACGACCGTTTCACCACATTTAAAACCAGTTTAAAACCAAAGTATCAGAAAAACCTTCTGTTCTGTGAAGTTTCTCTGTTAGCGCTAAGCTAACGTTAGCCTCCTTCAGGTGAGTTCAGCGTCACAAAGTGTTGCTGCGTTTTTTGACTGAACGACTCAACGATCCTTTGTTGGTCCTTCGTTTGTTAGTCATGAGTTACCCAGTTTTCTCTTGAGTCAGTGGAGGAAGTAAAAAGACACTTTTGTGATGTTTTAGCAGGATTATTTCATGTCAGAATGAATTGTTGGTGTCGTTCAGCTCCTGTGTTTGTGTTGAACTCAATGTTTCCTGCAGGATGAACTCTTCTTCTTCTTCTTCTTCTTCTTCTTCTTCTTCTTCTGCTTCTTCTTCTTCTTCCTCTTCCTCCAGAGATTGGTCATGTGACCTACACGAGTCTTCTCATTGGTTCTCTTCTTGTTTTACAGCATCAGCAGCTTAATGATGTTTTACTGACACATTAAGAAACGTTGACGCTGTTAGTAACAACAGTTGAACGTGATGATTTAATTTGCTTTAACGGCCTCCATCACTACTGGAGGTTTTATTAAATGTTGTACAAAAGCGTCAGTGGTGTAAAGTCTAAACTGTACATGAGTTTGTCAGTATAGTTGATCCTCTTCTTGCAGCACAATACCGACTCCAGGAAGAGAGAGAGAGATTGTCATGAGTCACATCTTCCTCATGAGTCTGATTTTCACCAGAATAAATTATCTGTCTTCCCAGAATTGCATGAATTTACTGTTCACACCGCTGCAGCGAGCGCTCTGCCAGTGTAACACACACCACTCTACTCCTTTTTTCTTCTTCTTCTTCTTCTTTTTCTTTTTCTTTCCTGACAAAGTTAAATTAAGCTTGAATTTCACGCTAAAGTCAAATGGTCATGATGTCATGGTTTGAGGACAGAATGACTCGGTTTGTCTGTTGACTGAGAAGGCCTATTCTTGCATGTTTGGGTGGGAGCGTAGCGTATAATTGCAGAGCGGGATAGCATGAGGGGATGGGGGAGGGAGAGAGTTAGCACGCAACATGAGTTTTGGCCCACAGTCGCTGGAGTCGGTGCCAAACTTGTCCAGAGCTGCTGCTGTGTATCTGTGTGCACGGAGCTGGTTGTGCTGCCTCCAGGCTCCAACACACATCTTTCATTTGCACACGCTGAATAGCTTAGGGGAGCCCGAGGCTGTTTGGATTGAGGACAGATCTGGCTTTTTGGACTTTTGGATGTTGGGTGGTTGCCTGGCTGTGTGTGAATGTGTGTGTGTGTGCGCGTGTGCACGTACGTAGAAGAGGCCGGATCTTTTTCTGGACGTGCAAATGTCTTCAGAGAGTGTCCCTTTTCAGTAAAAGGACCGTTGCATTGTTTAGTTGTCAAGTTAGTTGTTAGGGAGCAACCAAACCGCTGTACACGTGTTGCAGCCATTGGAGGATTACACTGATCCAAAAATCTGACAGTAAAAGAGGAGAATGGAAAGCTTTGTCGGCCTTTTCATATCCTCTCAGTGGGAGGTAGAAAGCCGGGACCTCCAGACCTGGACTAGCAGTGGTGGGTGTTAATGGGGACTGGGTGTGTGTGTGTGTGTGTGTGTGTGTGTGTGAGAGCTCTCAACTGCCAACCAGATGGACAACCAAGCCCTGTGTATTTAGGGAGATCATATGGGATAACCTTGTAAAGACAGATTGACATTTTGCTGACAAAACAAACCTCCCTGTTCCTGCAGCTCATGAAATGAATGAAGCCCCCCACACACACACACATTTTTTTCTTATGTATACATTCATATAAATACTTTAAGTGGTATTTGCTGACACAGGTCTTAAGGAAGTTATTTCAGGATGCTAAGTGTTAAACACCCGGCAAGGAGCCATAACAATAAGAGGATAGGACCAAAGAGTGTAGGATTACACTACTCCTGCACAAACAATGGCAGCACCAGTGACCTGTGTAAATGAGCAACCTTGAGCCATGAGGGCAGCCAGCTGACTCGTTTTCTGCGTCATGCCTCGGGATTTACTCTGATGTTTGAAGGTTTGAGACGTATGTCATGGAAAAGTTCACCAAACATCATCATCATCTGGTGGATGTTTAATCAAACTATGTGAATGTGTCGCGTTGAGTTTATAAAACAGCTGCGATGAATCAAACGTTATCAAATCGTTCCACTACGTTCTCTGGTTTTAGTCAAAATAATTCAAAGTGTCACAAGAACAAAACATTCTGTGACACGAACGAACCTAAATCTCTGTAACCATGTGACCTCATGGAGAACAAACTGCTCTTTTATATATTTATATGTATGTTTAATACGTCTTGTCCCAACGCTGCTGTGTTATATAAATACTGATTTGATGTTATAACATTTATTAATATAAACACCTCACATCTGAGTGAACTCAGTCGAACTGTCCACTTGGTGCTAGTTCCTGGTTCCAGCTACTGTTTTAGTTCCTACTCTGTGGAGGAACCAATGGAGCTGAGTCGATACTAAAACGTGACGTGAACAGACGCCGGCCACTGATTGGTCAGAGGGAGTGTCTTCACAAGCTGCCACCAGACGCCAGTTGAGTTGAGAGAGCGTCAACAAAATAATCAAGCTCCATGTTTAAACAGGACAAGAGTGATAGCCATCGTCGTAGCTACCTGGTCGTAAGCTAACCCAGCAACAAGTACAGCATCTCCTCCATGTCCATTAATGTTTACTGATGTTTTAGTGTCGTGGAGGGCGAACCAAACTGTGATGGAAACAACGTGTCGTACCAGCAGCAGTTTGACTCCACTCACCACATTCACGTGGAGGAGGAACCAAACTGTGATGGAAACAACGTGTCTGCTACCAGACTGAGTCCAGAGAGTCCAGTAGAGTCCAGTAGAGTCCAGTAGAGTCTAGTAGAGTCGTAGAGTCCATCGACTCAGCCCTAGTAGAGTCTAGTAGAGTCCAGTAGGTCCTCGACAGAGTAGGAACTAAAACAGTAGCTGGAACCAGGAACAAGCTACCAGTAGAGTCTCGAGTATCGACTCAGCCCCGTTGGTCCTCGACAGAGTAGGAACTAAAACAGTAGCTGGAACCAGGAACAAGCACGAGTCGAGTAGATGCTGGTGGAAAATGTCTATATGACAGATGTCTCCATTATTATTGTTACAAATTGTTTACATACATAATAAAACAACATAAACAGATGATCAGGATCATTGATCTTCAACAAAGCTTCATGTCAGAGTCACTTCTCCAGGTTCAACTGAAGCTGGTTTATGTATTGATGTTTGAAACATTCAACATGTTTCTTCACTTTGTTACGGCTCCTCAACCAAAACACACAAAAACAAAACCACTAGTTATCCAGTCAGCCACTAGTTTAACTGTTATAATATAAGAAACTAATATATTGTGTTTAACAGCTGGATTTAATGGTAAGAAGCGTAACAGTTTAATAAAGACAGTAATTAAAGCAGTTTGGTAAAGAAACTTTAATTTTCTCACCGGGTTTAACAACCGCCTGTGTTTTTATGTGACACCACACGACCATGAGGTTTGTGTGTGTGTGTGTGTGTGTGTAGACTGTAGTGTTGTGAACACATGTATGAGGTTTATTAAAGAGCGACCACAGACACACACTGATGTAAAGATGAAACATTTAAACCCTGAAACGCTCACGGTGAAAAAGACCGAGTCAGCAAAACCACAGAGATGGTGATCATCTGGTGACAGACTCCACAGCTGCTCCGCTGCCAGTTTAACTTGTCTTCAGTATTAACCTCATCGTCATTTATCTGAATCTTTCCAGCTCCAAACTTCATCAACTCTGACATGTATTGGACTGAAACATCAGCTCACCTGTCTGACAGTTTATTTGTTGAAATACTTCAGATTTTCAGATGGTGGACGTCAACGTGAAATGTTAGCATGTTAGCATGTAGCATGTAGCAAAGTGCTACAGCTGCAGACGCACAAAGTGAATTTTAATTTCGTTGTTTGTGTTAAATGTTCACTTTCACCTGAACGTCATCATCTGTCAATATTAACTCTTAACAGCCAACAGGAGAAACTTGTAGCTGTAAATATTTTTGGTCGTCACCTCCTAGACTGTTTTTATAGTTACAACTTTATACTCTCTTTATCTGTAGTAATATCGTATTGACCCTGAATATAAGACGACTCCTCTTCAAAACCCATATTTGGAAACATTATCAAACAAGCACATGACCTGCAGCAGCAAGCTGCATCATCCAGGACTATTTTTTCTTTATATCATAATTTGTTGGGGATTTTTGTCTTTAATGACAGAGACAGTGTAGAGAGACAATAAAACTTGTCTGGGTCGGGATTCAAACTGGTGAACATCTGCACGACATAGATGCACCAACGTGGTGACATGACCTCTTGGCTAACCAGGTGTTTAACATGTGCTCCATTAGCATTAGCATTAGCATTATGGCTACCGAGTATCGTATTGAGACAATTATCAGTGTCTGTATTTTAAACGATGACGTCGCCACAGTCTGGTCAACGTCTAGAAACACTGTCTCCTCTGATGTTTGTTAACTTCCCAACGTCTGAGTCTCTGTTTTCTAGCGAGTCTCTGTTTTCTAGTGAGTCTCTGTTTTCTAGTGAGTCTCTGTTTTCTAGCGAGTCTCTGTTTTCTAGCGAGTCTCTGTTTTCTAGTGAGTCTCTGTTTTCTAGTGAGTCTCTGTTTTCTAGCGAGTCTCTGTTTTCTAGCGAGTCTCTGTTTTCTAGCGAGTCTCTGTTTTCTAGCGAGTCTCTGTTTTCTAGCGAGTCTCTGTTTTCTAGCGAGTCTCTGTTTTCTAGTGAGTCTCTGTTTTCTAGTGAGTCTCTGTTTTCTAGTGAGTCTCTGTTTTCTAGTGAGTCTCTGTGTCGTGGTCTCATCTCTCCAGGTCTCTGGTCTGAGAGAAGAAGACGTTTGACGCCACCAGTTGGTTCAGACCCCGGGTCTCTGGACCTGAATATAAGACGACCACAACAACTTTTTTCTGGAGGAACGACATCGTCTTATGTAGCTTTTTCCTTTAACACAGTAATGTAATCCATTACTAATCCATGCTCCAGTAACATCCCAACACTGCAGCTGAAACATAGAGACGTTTAGTTTTAACGAGAGAAGAGTTGTTTCCTGTTGGTTGAAGACGTCAGAGGAGAAAACATCAACTGAGACAAACTCTCAGTGTTTCAGTTGATCAGAGACAAGAAGTTCAGTCTCTGAGTAAAACAACAATAACTAATAATCTATACAGGCTCTTATTTATAGTCAACACCGGTTTGTCTTTGCAGCTCAGTTCAGTTGAACTTCAGTAAAAAGAGCCAAAGAGTTGAGAGTTTAAGAGTCTTATGAAAGGAACAAGCTTTGTCTGAAGTGTGAATGGCTGCAGTGCTGTTTCTCTCTCTCTCTCTCTCTCCCACCCTCCTGCCAGCTCCAGTCGAGGGATTTTCCTTCCCACCATCTCCGGCTGGAACACTATTTCCGGATTGTGTCGTTTCATTTACTTAAGTTCGCGGAGCGCTCTGGAACGAGAGGCCATGGAAAACTGAGTGTGGCGATGTGGTTAGAGTGGTGGGGAGAGAAAGACAGAAAAACGGAGAGGTGTGTGTGTTTCAGTGTGTTTCAGTGTGTGTGTGTGTGAGACAAGCCCAAGCAATGGCCTTTACCAAAATAGCACAAGCAAAGAATCTGTGTGGTAACATAAATTTGAGCGTGATGAGTGTAATCAAAGTTAGACGGGTTCAACATGCAACATAAACCATCTCCGGGACCATGTGATGTTGAGGATTCCTCTGTCACAATAGTGTGTGTTTGCCTGTCGTCTTGTTTGTTTATCCGTGTCCCAGAACATCCTATTACATCTACTACGTCTCTGCAGTTTAGCCCCAGGAACCAGCTGCTTAGTTAGTGACCAACTTACCCTCTGACATTTCCAGTGTTGGTAACAGCTAAACCTCTGTGACAGGTGTAATTGTCAAACAAAGGTGGTTCTACGAGCTTAAGAGGCCTTTGACCTTGGAGCAGCGGCTCTGTCCTCGTTAGATGAACAAATAGGATTGAATCTGTTCACTAAGCTCGTCTTTGTCTTGACTCCAGGGGGCGAGGATCCATCTGAGCCCACCAAAGTTCATTATCAAATTTTATACTTAACTGATTATGCTAACGATATAATCAATTAAGCTCCTCAACACATTCATTAGAAGGTATTCTTTACGTCAACCGGAGTGTCAAAACTACCCTACTGACCCGAATATAAGACGATGTCGTTCCTCCAGAAAAAAGTCTGAAAAAGTTGTTGTGGTCGTCTTATATTCAGGTCCAGAGACCCGGGGTCTGAACCAACAGGTGGCGTCAAACGTCTTCTTCTCTCAGACCAGAGACCTGGAGAGATGAGACCACGACACAGAGACTCACTAGAAAACAGAGACTCACTAGAAAACAGAGACTCACTAGAAAACAGAGACTCACTAGAAAACAGAGACTCACTAGAAAACAGAGACTCACTAGAAAACAGAGACTCACTAGAAAACAGAGACTCAGACGTTGAGAAGTTAACAAACATCAGAGGAGACAGTGTTTCTAGACGTTGACCAGACTGTGGCGACGTCATCGTTTAAAATACAGACACTGATAATTGTCCTCTGCACATTATAGCTGTGATGATAATGCTGACGCTCGCACACATGTTAGATACTGCTCCTAGTGGTGCCTGAGTAGCTGTTCACGAGTTTGAATCCCCACATCAACCCCCACACAAAACTATACCAACAAATAATGATTAAAAATAAAACCTATTCCTAGATGACGCATGTTGTTCCTACAGGTCATGTGCTGGCTCACTAACTTTTACAAAAAAGAGTCGTCTTATATTCGGGTCAACATACTACTAACTACTTGAGTAACGTGTTACATCAACACTGGTTGTGACCAGTTGTCCAGTTGCAGGTAAATGAAGTTTAAATTCATGAGTTGTAGTCAAACATTTTGTTTAGTGTCATAGTGATGTTTGTAGCAACTTTATTAAGATATATAATAATAATAATAATAATAATATAACACAGTAAACTGTGACTAGAGCTGCAACAACTGCAACTGTTGCAGAGAAAATGAATTTTTCATCTTTGTCAAAAGGATTTTTCAGGCAAAATAATAAAGTGTCACATCCTGCTAATAAAAGTAGTGATGAATGTTTCTTTAGTAAAGTAACAAACACAACTTCTCTTCATCTTTCTTCAGACTGTGTCTCTGTTCATGTGAACAAACGCTGCAGTTTTACAGGAGAACATGTCATTAGCGTCGTTAGCGTCGTGTCGCAGTAGCAGAGGGTAACTTATCTTTAGCCTGAGACGTCAATCATCTCTATTAAAAAAGAGGCAAATGTTCCCGAGGAGACGCTGAGTAAATGTTGTCAGGATCCATGGTGGAGGTTCATTATCAGTGTGATCTGTCATCTGGACACATCTGGTAAAATGTTCCCCTGTATCTGTCAGAGGATGTGGTTAAATCTGAGCCGAGCAGCAGAGACGGTTCAACTCCCCAACGTCAGTCCTTCAGGACTCCAGAGTCCAGATCCAGTGGTCCAACGTTGGTCTGATCCAGACTCATCGCTCCATTGTTGCTAACGTGTGTGAGCAGCTTGTATCTGCTGTAGAACAAGGAAGCAGAACGAAACATGAGTTTCTAGTGTAAATGAATGGTAACTAAACATCATGGTGGTTTGTGACATGAGTCAACACGTGTGTGTTGTATGTTCATCATGAAGACAGTGGAGCAGCTGTAAATGAAGCTGGATCAGAAAATAACATTGACATTGAAGCTGCTTCAAACCAGGTCTCCTCCTCTAACTTGATGACTTTATGTTGGAAACATCATCGTCATTGGTTATTTAACAACCTGAGCTGACTTGGTTTTATAGTCACAGTCGACACACGTGACCTCACCTACTGATCACTGATTGGCTGTCACCTGACCAACAACCAATCAGCTTCTAGAACAGAAAAGGAACCAGAACCTTGATGGAAATGTAGTGAAGTTAAAGTGTTTAAAGGTTTTTATCTTTAAATGTTGTGAAGAGAAAGTTACAAGTTTATTAATAAGTTAAATAATAAATTAGTGAGGTAAAGATACTTAACTATCTATCTATCTATCTATCTATCTATCTATCTATCTATCTATCTATCTATCTATCTATCTATCTATCTATCTATCTATCTATCTATCTATCTATCTATCTATCTATCTATCTATCTATCTATCTATCTATCTATCTATCTATCTATGTGTTGGTTCAGAGTAAAAACAATGTCTTGTCCTGGATCTTTAATTGTGAAACAGCCAACAACTTCTTTGCTGACTGTTTCGTTTCTACAAGTGTAGTCCGGCCTGCGTGAGTGCGTCTCACTATAACAGTCAGTAACATGAGATGAGGAACCACACAACCGCTAAATCAGTCAAATGGGAACCCAGAGTCACTGTAATTTTGGAGAGAGCTGGTTAACCGCTGCTCATAATGGATGGTGTTTCTGTTTAGCCTAAGGCGTTGTAGCTGAGGTCATATGCAAACAAGGCACATCCTGAGCTTCGGATATTTTACTCTGCAAAATGTTTTCACTCTGTGTAAATTCACCATGTTTGTTACTTTTCATTTCAATTCCAACATTTAACCAACATATTAAACAAAGACGTCGTAAAGTGTATTTTTAACAACCAGCGACACGAGGTTTGTGTAATTAAAGTTTATTAAAATATATAATATTTGAGTCATTATAACGTCTCAAACTGCTGCACCACACCCTCCATCCACCTCACATGAAGCACACCAGCCAACTGGACGCCGCCGGCTGCTCTTTATTTATTTATTTACTTATTTATTTCACAATAATATCATATTATTTTCCAACTTGGCTCATTTAATGTGACAGATCCTTTGTTAAAGGGTTCTGCTGCTGAACGTGATTATATCTCTGAGGAAATGTGGCGTAGAATATGAAAATAGTGAATACGTGCAAATTAAAGTTACACAGAAACTCATATTTTTATTGTTTTTCTTTTATAAAAACTGTGTTTATCTTCGGGCGATTTCTGATAAAAAAAAAAAAAAGCACAACGACACGTTACAACGTTTTTATTTTATAAAAACAAGAACATTATCGATCAGACGGTGAAACAATCGATTGATTTGGATTGATTGCATCTTTTTAAACCCTGAACTGATCGTTTCAATCATTTCAACAACATTTATATATTTATGTATGATCATCTGAGCTCTGTTGAACCTTCCTGTCTATTGTTACCATCTTTCATTTTTTTTATTTTTTTGTCAATGTCCCTTTAAAGGATTACATCATCCTCTTTGCTCCTTCACCACATTTCTCAGTGTTCAGCCTTTTCTGCCCAGAGACAATTGGTTAATTCAGCAGCAGCGTGTAACACTGCCACCTCCTGATCCTCACACACACACACACACACACACACACACACACACACACACACACACACACACACACACTTCCAGTGGCGTCTCCAGTGTGTCGTAGTGTTTCACATCCATCGTCTTCATCCTCATCAAACAGACCAACACTGTAGGTTTATGGTCACGTGACCCACAGACCATATGGATCACATACAGAGACTAAATGTAGAACAGATGCAGCAGCTTCACGTGGACTTGATCCCGTCAGGGTGATGATGATGATGACGCTGTGGTGACATCTAGTGGCTGAAAACAGGAACAATCATCCTGTTGTTTCCAAGACGACGTCTTCACGTTTGACTGAACAAACCTGCAGCTTCTTGTTTATCTGTGACGTCATCTAGATGATTGTGATACAAGTCAGTTCAGTCTGTGTTGTTGTTGTTGTTGTTGTTGTTGTTGTTGTTGTTGTTGTTGTGTTTCAGTGGCTCAGCTGACGTCTACGACGCTGTGACTTTAAGAGACGAATGAACCACGATGCTCTTTAATGTCTCTTTGTTAACAGCTTCAGACACATGTTGTTGTTGTTTCATTTCATAAAAAAATCTAAAGTTTCTATTTGTTTTTATTTGTTATATAAATGTTTTAAAGTGACGTCCAGAGTAACATGAACCAGAGTCTATTTCACCATCAATACGTTACGTTGGTTGAAGTAATATCCAGTTTGACCGTCTTTTGTTTTCACAACCAAATAGTTAACAATGAAAGTAAATGGGGCAGTCAGCCAAACGTATCTAAATTGTCATTTTTTAACCACTAATAAAGCTCAAAATATCACTTCACTTCAGCAGTAGCATGAATAGGGTCCCTACACATAAACTGAAGTACTGATAACTTAGTAAGTGAACCCAGAGTTTATTAAAAACACTGTTTTACACCATAAGGACAATCACCACCAACCTAATTCTGAAACTATGATGTAGTAAACTAGACTCTGACGTGACGAAACAGTCTCATCAACGAATGAAAAACTGATTGTGTTTCACGTTAAAATAAATAAAACGTTGAGTTGTGACTCTAACACCAGCATCATGTTACACTGAGACAGTAACAGCACAAACATTAACACGTTAATTATGTCAAACATGAAACGTAACATCAGACACTAGACTGGTCAAATATGAGTCGTCATCATATGATCAACAGACCATCAACTGACAGTGTAGGACTCGTCTCTTGTCATGGTGGATCCTTGTAGAGACGATCTGGTTCTTGGAGGATCCACCACCTGGTCTAGAAACCTCCAGTCTCCACACAAAGAGACAGTATTTTGACTGAAAAACAAGTTTTGGTTAAAATGTAACATACTGCTCTTTTAAAGATCACATCACAATCGTATCATTAGATGTGATTTAATCCTCTGTGAGTAACTGAGCGTTATTGAAGGTGACACTGACCAAGTTCACAAAGGACATAAACACAGAGACACAGAAACAACTTTATTAGTCAGATAAACTTTTAGCCTCACTGAATCAGTGTGAACTCTACTCACATTTGACTTTTTTCTGCATTAACTGATGAAACCAAGAACATGAAGTAACTTCAGTCAGTAGGTGGCGACGTGGATCCACACAGAGATGAAGGATTTACTCTTCATAGTTAATCCTGTCACTGCTTCCTGTAGGACGACCTCAGGCACAACTATGACGTCAAACCATGTGTTTTATTATGAGGAATTTATCTGATAATGTGCTACCATCTAAACTATTATTATTATATTATTACTATTATTATTGCAGTTCCCCATGGTGTCATTACACATGCCTACTGCTATATTGATTTCTGATCAATTCTCCTGATATTTTATTGACCCTTTTCTCATATCTTATTGATTAGTGATGTATACTGTTTGTAGTTTGGCCAGAATTTGTGTTTGAGATAGAATTTGCATTAATTCTTGTCTGTTTGTGTCAGAAACCAGACTGATTGAGAGATCAAAAGCTGATTGGAGCGTGATGTCAGACGCCGTTTGAAATAAGCCGCCGTCAACTGACCAGTCGCTGCTGCTGTTGGACTTTAACGTTTAATCCACCAGCTTCAACTGTAACAAGAGAAAGTGTCGACGAGGTCGAGGTCGTCAGCTCCAGGAGAAGAAGGTGGAGACCAGTTGAACTTTGTTAGCTTCCAGTTAGCCTAGCATCAGAGCTGACGTCATCAGTCAGCTGTTGTCTGGTTTATTCATTAAGGCTGAAGCGTCTTTGTTCACTCTACCGCTGGTGTTTCTTTAGGCTTCAACATCGAAGCATCATCAACTTATTTTAAGGTTTGAGTAGTTTGTGGAGGTTTAGGAGACTGAAGTTGTAGCAGACATAGCAGATACAATAAAAAACTCAAATTAGATTCAGACATTTAGTTTTTTCTCCACGCTGCCATTTTACTCTCATGTTGTTACTTTATCACAGAATTAACTCTATTTTAGGTTTTATCGTGTCCCTGTCATAAGTGTTGGTGAAGTTAGTTTTATTATTATTTTAAATTAATGTCTCAACATTGATTTCCAGCCTTTGGAAGCTGCTAAATCTTCCAGAAATGAAACATAACTTGGACAAACGAGCCACAACTGTTGGTGTCGGTGACCAGTGATGGTTTAATTGTGTGTTTCTCCATTTAAATGGTTGTAAAGATCACTGGTCTTGTAGTTTAACTGACTTTTTATCTTTGTGTTTTAAACAGGTAAACTGCTGTAATGAACCACCGTCGACCTCAGTCTTCAAGGATCCTCCAGAGCTCTGGTCAAGGTCACTGATGATTTAAATCAGTTTCATTGCTGCTGAAGTGTTGTTCATGTTGTTTGATAATGTGTGTCAATAGTTTTTAAATAAGCCAACAAGTCTTATATTTTGATTTTAAAGTTGACAGGAAGTAAAAGTCAAATCTCAACTTGACACTAACTTTATTTGTTTCCTTTATTTCAGGTGGATCCTCTTCTAGACCTTCAGACAGTAGAGTTGAGTCTTTATATTCTTTCCTGTCTCTGTCCTTCCATCATGGCCGCCGTGCCTCGTCTTTTCTCGGTGACGTCCTCAAACTTTTGCTTGGCGACATCGAGCCTTTGCTGCGTCTCAGGCCTTTGTTTGAAGACGTCACCAACCTTCCTTCCCAACATGGCAGCCGCGTCATGTTTTCACTCAGCTTCCTTGTTGAACTCTACTGCTTTCACAGCCGCTGGGTGACGTGGGTGGGGTTATTTAGGGAAGTGCAGGGCGGGGTGGAGCTGCTGTGTGTATGTGTGTGTGTGTGTGTGTGTGTGTGTGCTGTAACGTCTCAGCCCTGGTCCTGAACCAGGTCTGTCTTTTCTGGTCCTGAACCAGGTCTGTTCTCTCTGGGCCACTGTGCCGTCTGAGCTTTGATTCTTTTGATTCCTTCTGTCTCAGATTTGAGTCTGTCTTGTTTTATGTCCGTCTGTCCACTTGTCTTAGTGTAACGTGACGTCTGTCCGTTATGTTTCTATGGTCCATGTCTTGGTCCCGTCTGTCCTCTGTGTGTTACATCTGTCTCATCGTGTCCGTCTCTGTGTCCCCGTCTGTCTCTGACTGACGATGACTAACGACTCAATCCACTGACTGATAAACTCAATTATATTCAATTATCTTTAAGTAGCCATTAATACATCATGTTAACTAACAGTTCATTGACTCAAGACCTTCAGACTCAGACCATGAGTCAGCATATTGTGTCAGTCACTGACTCAGCTCCTCAGTGAAGTGGAGGAGTCTCTGACAGGAGCTTTAAACTCTACGTTTCTCTAAATGATCATAGGACGTTAGATGGTCTCGTTCCTGTGAAGGTGACGTATGTTTCTCTTCATCTTTTAGTTTCTTCTTCCATCTCTGACTTGGGTCCTGCTCCGTCATCTCAGTCACGTTTTAGTTCAACAATATTGAGTTGGGTTTTAAATGGAAACGGTCACTTTGAGTTACATGGTTGAGGTGTCACAGTGAAGAACAACAGCTGACGGTAACAACACTGGTGTTAAATGTTCACTGGTTGGTCCTTCAGTCTCCAGCTTGGTCTCTGTCTCGCTGCTTTTCTTCACTTTCTCTCCATTTCTTTGTTTCAGGACTGAAGAGCCAACGGAGGACGTGAGAAGGTTGTTGAGGATGAAGTTTAACTTCAAAATGAAGTGAGGGGAAGGTGGTAGGACTGTTCAGGTTGAGTTTAGTTTAAAAGAAGATGAATGTGTTGATCGTCAAGGAGGAAATTTACAGTTCTCTTGTTTTTTTGACAAATATCGCTAATTTTATTTGGAGTTTATCTGCAGTTTAAATGTGAAACATTGTCCTCTAGTGTAATTGTGTTGCTGTCACTGGTCACCATCTAAATTCACATAGAAACTGAAAGAAAGTGTCGACTTTTCAATCAGACGTTTTTCTCTGTCAGGTTTAATTCCAACTGGAATTCAACTGTAAACTTTTAGGTCTTTAGTTCAGGTGAAATAACATCGTAGTTTTTTATGTCATTGTTTTTCTTGTGCGACGTATCAGGAGGCCTCCCAGCAGGAATTCATTCTCCTGTGAGTCGTTGACGTGTCAGCTGACACGTCTACGTGTCGGTTATTGACAGTTCGTTGAGACTTCAGGTCACGTGAAGGAAACATTTGTTGTTCAGGAGGAAGTTGAACCTGACAGAGGAGACGTTTCCATGGAGACTCTAAAACACTCGACCTGAGTGGATTTTCTTCATTTAACTTATTGGTCCTGAGTGACAACGATGACGACTGTAAAAACATGTTGTAGAGTAAAACTACATCATTTACTGTCGACAGGTTTTCACTGGTCAACAGAACAGTAATAATTATATTTCTAGTATTTATGAACTTTAATCAGTTTGTCTTTAATGATCAGTTGAGTTGTTCTGAAGATGAAACATGTCGACGTCAGTCAGAGGAGTCGTCTCTTTAGATCCGATGTGGTGAGTTTATCTAAAGTTTCTTAAACATCTAAACTGTTTTTATCGTCTGTTTGTGTTTGTGTCAAATTATGGGATGTTTCATGTCTTTCTGACGTCTATTCTCATGTCTGTTGTCCAATGTTCAACTTTCAGGAATCAACAATCATCAGTTGACGACTTGACGTCCTGATTGGTCAGTTTGAAGAGTCACGGTAGAATCATTTTAATCCAATAATCTTGTTTATTGAACAAGAAACACCTGGCCCAGGCGGTCGTTTCTCTGCTGCAGACTCTGTTTCTTCCTCTGAACTTTGTCTTTGTATTGATCGTCAGTAGTTTGTCGATGAAACAACCTGACGTCAGCGTCATCAGGTGTCTCTTCCTCCTGATGTCACTTCCTCCTGATGTCTCTTCCTCCTGATGTGTCCTGTCAACCTTCACCGCTGCTGCTGCTTCATCTGTTCAGTGACTCGTTCTCCTTCACTGGTTGTTTTTACGTGTTGGTGAAGATGTGAAGCAAACAGCTGTAAAACACCACAACCTGACAGAGTTAGTGACTGTATGAGGCTGAGTAAGAACTTTTTACACTTTATGTTAATCGTCAGAGACAATCAGGACCGATGGAGTCAGTTGGTAACAAACAGAGAACGAGGTAAACTGAGTCGACTCCAACAGAAGAAGGAAAGGCTTTTCTCCTTCCTCTTCTTCTCTGTGTGACCACGTCTGAGCTCCAACAACCTGATTGTTACAACAGGTAAACTTTGACATGTAGGACTCAGACTCGTCTGCCTGGTGATGCAGTTTCCAGAACCAGACCTGGATCCATCTGGTTTTGTGAATCTGCTGACTGTGGTGTGATGTTACTGTCCTACAACAGCAGCAGCTGAATCAACCTGATGATCTAAACAACAACAACGTTTGTAGCGTTGTAAAGTGTTTGTTTCGTCAGCAGTCGACTGTCACGTCTCACTAAATACGTAGAAACAACGGTGTTGAAGAGGAAACGACTTCCTCCACAGACGTGACGGCAGCAGTGAACGTTGACGGACACATCAGGAGGAAGTGAGACCTGGTGACGGACGTCGTCTCATCTTCAAACCACTGAAGGTCGATTCAGAGATGAACTGGAGGTGAAGCTGCTCAATCAACTTCAGTCTGGACCAAGAAAAGTCTCAGTCCAACGTTGTGGTTGTGACTGGACCACGAAGCGTTTTCAGTGGTGGTGTGAAGTCGGCATCTGCTGCTGGTAGATCTCAGAGAGGTGGCTTCTGGGCAACGCAATACAAGATAGTTTCTTGTGTTTCTTTGACTCTTAGACTCCAGAAGTGTGAAGATGAAACTGATGTTAGTGGAGTTGTAGTGTAGAGTTGGTGACGTTAGTTAAAGTCAGGGTGAGAGTGAGGCAGATGAGGATGAAGACAAACATCCACCAGGTGAGACACTGGTTCATCTCTGATAACATGTTGGTAACTGATGAGAAAGAGACGACGTCTCGTCTCTGTTACAGAGGACGTGGCCTCATCCTCTTCACTGGGATCAGCTCTTTGACATGAATCATTGATGTTTAGTTTAGTTTAGTTTAGTTTATTCTGAGGTAGCCTGTACATTAACACACACGCAGCTGCTCTTGTGTGACGAGCAGACAGTCAGGACGTGTTGGTTTGTTTTGGTCAGACAGAGACGAGTTAGGCCTCGTTTTGATGTATTTGTTTCATTTATTTGGCACCGACCTCCATAGTCGACCTCCTCCACACTGTGTTTGTTTGTTTGAGAGGTCAAAGGTCAATAAATGTTACAACCTTTGATTCACATTGACTCTGCTCAGTGATTTACAAAGTAACTGGTCTGCTCCTCATACTAGGTTGTGATCCTGTCAGACAACTTCACGTTTAACACCAAACACCAACCAACTTAACACGTCTTCATTCTTAAAAAGTTCAACATTTATTTCAAAATGTCTCTATTTACAGTTTCACTCATACTTGCTACTGAAAAACACTACTTTGAATAATTTTGCATGTGTCCACACTGACTCAACCATCAGTTATTACCTCACATGTGACACTGATACTGACATCACCTGCCTCAAAACACTGATCGGTACATGAAACACTTCCTCAACACGTTTTATATCACGTCTGACCTTCCCCCGCTGATACTTGGCCTCAGGTCATTTTTAAAACTGTGTCTGGATTGATCCTTGATGATCACTAGAGTTTATTTAGTCATTATTAGGGTCCATGCAACGAAGCAAACTGCATTAAATTTTACTATAACAATCTGTGGTTGTCTCCTTTGAAGCCAAGTTTTGTGCAATCCGGTGTATAGGGGGCGCTACCGGTGACACCTGAAGGCCTGTGTCCTACTCAGTTATCACAGCCAGTTTTCTCCTAGTCCAGGACAAACTGTCCCTCAAAGAGCCGTGTGGCTGCAGGTTTTTGTTCCAACTAGTCTAAATCACCCAGTTTGACCAATCAACCTGCAGCCACACGGCTCTTTGAGGGACAGTTTTCCCGCCTCTGGACCAGTCACTCGGCCTTTGTGCTTTGACTCCCTCTAGTGGCGGACTGAGCCAGCAGCATCTGTGGAAGACTCTTTACAAGATCACCTGCCACGGTCGACCCACCTGTGTCTCTCAGCTGTCAGCCAAACCTTTCCTCCGCTGACGCTCGGTCTCTTTTCAGGACATTTTTGAAACTGTCAGTAGCTGCATGGACCCTGTTACGATCACTAGTGATCATCTAGTTACTGTAATTATTGTAATAACCTCTAGGTTGTTGTTATTTACTCGTGTCTGATGCAGGTAAACACACTGGTCCGTCTCCTTGGGTCGACCTCTGTTAATCTCGGCCGCCGTGACCTCTGACCACTGGGTGGCGTCTTACGTAAGCTGCTGGTTAAGGAGCTGCAGGTCTGTTGGTTCAGATAAGCTCATTAACAGTTACTACACCAGGACGAGTGCAGCCGCAAATAAACCTCAGAGGAGGGAAGAGAGAAGCAAAGACGAGCTGGATGAGTTAGAAACAGTTCGTCTGTTAACATGATGACCTGACACACACACACACACACACACACACACTGTCCCATCTGTCTGGTCTCCATCACTGAGTCACTCTCCAGCATGAAGTGATCACATCGCTGCTTCCTGCTCCATCACAACAGGTTATAACTGTGATCATCATCACAACAATCCCACTTCATGTTTTACTCTTTTGTTTCACCGTGTTGGAGAAAACTGAACCGACTCTGAACTGAACATCCAACTGAAAAACTAAAACTGGACGATGATTTAATCCACGTCTCAGCTTTGATCTGGATTATTTTATAAATCTTCTACATCCTGTAGGTTTCTCTCATCGTTTAAAAAAAAAACAAAAACATTTTCTCATTATTTATTATAATGTTTCTATCTTATTAGATGGAAACATTTATATCAGGAGACAATTTTTGTCCAGTTTATTTAAAAATTAATCTTTAAATCTTTTTATAATGTTTCTACTGTGTTTATATCAGACTCAATTTTTGTCATCCTTTCAACTTCTCTTTGTCTTTGTGTGTGTGTGTCCTCTGTGTGTGTGTGTGTGTGTGTGTGTGTGTGTGTGTGTGTGTGTGTGTGTGTGTGTGTGTGTGTGTGTTTATAAATGTCCTGGACAAACAGACATGACTGACTGATAATTAAACGTGTCGTTGTTGAGTCTGATGTTTGAAACATTGGGTCAAAGTGAAGTGAATCACGTGACGTGACTAACGTCGAGTGTGTTTGAGGCGTCAGGGGACACGTGACCGTGTGACCACGTCTTCGCTGATTGGTTGAGAGCAGGTGTGACGTCATTGAGCCTCCCACTCCCTCCTCTCTCTCTCTCTCTCTCTGTTTTTCGCCTCCTCCTCCTCACCCCCTCCTCCCCTCGTCTCAGCTCAGAGATGGTGTGTGTCGGTGCTACCGGGGCCTAACGACGCTCACACCGAGAGACGAGCCCCTTCCCACGTTTTTACTGCATCTTCCTCCTCCTCCTCGTCCTCTGGTGTGTCTTCTCTCCGCGTCCTCCACCTCCTTCACCATCACCGCTGCTGCCTCCGCTGCCTCCGCTGCCTCCTCTCCCAACCACCCCCACCTCCCTGTGTGTGCGGATGTCTGGGAGTTGGGCCCTCGGGGGTGGAGGGAATCAGCATCGTGCTTCGTTGGGGAGCAGCGCAGAATCAGCGCTGCCCTGCCCAGGCACCGTCCTCTGACCGGCTGGATTCACCGTTTCTGCTGCTCCGCCTGCACACTGGAGGCAACGTAGGATGAAAATCTGCAACAATGATGCAAGGTGACTGATGTGTGCCCCCCCTCACCCTCCTGTAGTCTCCATGTTCTGTCCTCCTCCTGCCCTCCCGTGTCCTGCCGGGCCATTAGAGCCAGGCAGCCCGTGATGTGATGTGACGTGACGGGTTGAACCGAGTGTGACAGTCGTGTGTGTGTGTGTGTGTGTGTGTGTGTGTGTGTGTGTGTGTGTGTCGGTTCGTTATATTTACATTAATATTCAGATTAACAGAAGATGTGTGAGGTAGGAGACACTGACATTCACAGCAATGTAGTTCTGTAGTTGCTGATCTCCTGTTGTGTGTGTGTGTGTGTGTGTGTGTGTGTGTGTGTCCATGTGCAGATTACAGCTCTACCTTCCCTCCCTCCCTCTGTGTCTTATTGAAGCATGTTTGAGTATCTAACATCATGTTGTATCAAACCATGAGGCAGGTGACCAGTGTTAGTCCAGTGAGGTCAGTCAACAGTGTTGTAGATGTGGTGCAGTGTGTTTTTTATCAACTACAACCTCCATGATGACGGACACACAGACACACAGACGCTGGGCCTTTACCATCCATTAATGCCAACGTGCTAATGGAAGGTGGCTATTATTAGCCAAAGGCCTGAAGTCAGACTCATATTGTTCTCAGCTCAACTCAACTCAGATGTCACATGTTCATCGTTGCCTTCGTCAGCGACACGTGCATCACTAATTACACAGTAAAGGATGTCAGCTGGTGACATTAGCTACATGTTATCTGGACTCAAACACAACTAAGTTTAACATCGTCGGATGTTGATACTTTAAGACCAGTGTTGTTTCAACAACCAAACGCTGATCATCTTCCTGATCTTGGAACAGATCGTGTGTCAGATTGATTTCCTTCCTTCCAGTGAGACGCTAGTAGTCGTCCATGATGAGACTGTAAGTTTGTTACCATGTTGAGCTGGTGGGTGGAGAGGCTGCTTGTAAAGAGATGGAGCAGCAGAAGGAGGTGATGTGCCAGACTCACAGATGGTTCATACTCACAGCACGTTAATGTAGTTTGTTTCAAAGTGAAAAATAGAGTAAATGTCAGCGACAGGTGGTGGAAAGGCTTTTAAAAGGCAGGTGAAGTGGAGGGAGAACACGTCAGTGTTGTGATACGATGGTTAATCTGAACTGAACGTTGTTATGAACCGTTGATCTGACGGAGAATCGGTCAGACAACTAGAGACTCGTGATGGTTTAGGACTGAACCAGTTCCTCTTTACTCCTCGTCTCTAGAAACAAAGTGTTGAGGTGAAAACGTTCCTCTACTTCACCGTCACACGTCATCACAAGTCGTCACTAGTTGATACGTAAAAGACGATGAGACACGTCTCCATGACGACCGAATGACAACAAACAAAGATGGCGTCTACAGACTCGTTTATGTCCATCAAGTTGGTGACGGATTAAAAACTGACAAGATGTTTGTTACATTAATGTGACGTTTGATCAGAAAAGATCCTGTTATCAGATGAATGGAAACGTTAGCAAAGAGACAACTAGCGACTGAGAGCTAACGCTAAAGCTAATGCTAACTAACGTTATTGATTAGCGGTTAGCAATGAGTTAGTTTAACTTTTCTGACTACTGCTCTATGAATCTAAAGGTGTCCTGTTTCCACCATCCTTGTCCTGGTGCATTCTGGGAAATGTCTCCTCCTTGGTTTGAAGTGTGGTCCTGGGATAGCTTCGTTTGGAGGTTGTGACCCGTCACCCTTCATCTAGAAGAGGATCAGACACGTAGACCTGGTACTGACGTGGACCAGTTAAAGAGGAGGACTGGGAAATAGAAATATGATTGGTCCTAAAGTGTCCAGAAGCAGCTGAAAGCTAGAAAGTTAAGTTAGAAGTCAGTAAGTTAGATGACTTGAAACAGATTCTGTTTTTAATACAAAGTTATTGTTAGATGAGTGGTGGTTTGGTGGAGTCAGTGCATAATTTACATTTACAACAGATTTATTAGATCATCATCATCAGGAAACATGAATGAAACAACAATGTTAAATGTTATTTATTTAGAAAATAAGAACTTGACTTTATCTTTGATCTTAGCAGATAATGTTTTTTCATTTGTCTAAAATCATAATAATTATACATTTGAAACCTTGTTATAATATTAATTATATGATATTTGTCCTAAAATGAACCAAACCGAACTATATTTACACTTAATATTAATCACATGACAGTGATCCATCTGTTAAATGACTGTTAAGGACTTTTTCCTCAGGCAAACCTGGTAAATGGGTTAAAAAGACATATCTCATTGTTAAATAAGGACCCCAGTCCCAGTCCCAGTCCTCCTCTTTAACTGGTCCACGTCAGTACCAGGTCTATGTGTCTGATCCTCTTCTAGATGAAGGGTGACGGGTCACAACCTCCAAACGAAGCTATCCCAGGACCACACTTCAAACCAAGGAGGAGACATTTCCCAGCATGCACCAGGACAAGGATGGAGACAGAGATAGAGCAGTTGTCAAAAAAGTTTAGCTAACCCTAACTGCTAATCAATAATGTTAGCGTTATCGTTAGCTCTCAGTCGCTAGTTGTCTCTTTGCTAACGTTTCCATTCATCTGATAACAGGATCTTTTCTGATCAAACGTCACATTAATGTAACAAACATCTTGTCAGTTTTTAATCCGTCACCAACTTGATGGACATGAACGAGTCTGTAGACGCCATCTTTGTTTGTTGTCGTTCGGTCGTCATGGAGACGTGTCTCATCGTCTTTTACGTATCAACTAGTGACGACTTGTGATGACGTGTGACGGTGAAGTAGAGGAATGTTTTCACCTCAACACTTTGTTTCTAGAGACGAGGAGTAAAGAGGAACTGGTTCGGTCCTAAACCATCATCCACCACCGTTCACAGCTGTTACGATGTTGTTCACTGAGGCCGAACCTCAACTTTGGTCTCGTCTGTCTGAAGGACGTTGTTCCACCTCAACACTTTGTTTCTAGAGACGAGGAGTGAAGAAGAGAAGTGGGATCAGTCCTTAGTGCCGGCGTCAGAGCTGATTCTGTGTTTTTACTCATCAAAGCAGATGCAGGTCAGGACCAGACAGAGATGAAGAGACGTGACGTTACTGAACGGCTCAGCTAACGACTCGTTCATCACAGGTCCTGACACGTCAGTTACCAGGAGACTTGTCTCCCTGTGGTTGAGCCTCTGCTCCGTCTTCACTTCACAGCATCTGACATCGATTCACCAGATCGATGAATCAATGTTTATTTAGGTAATTCTTAAGTAAACTTAAAAAGATTAAAACATTCAGGAGAAAAACAGTCTGAGGAAATAAATCAGACGTTTAAAATGTCCAGGACCTTTAGTTGTTACAGTTTAAAACAACAAACAGACTGAAGAGAAATGATGAGGAAGAAGAACACAAACGGAATTATTTACAGGATGTTCCTCCACCCAGCTGTTCATCCACCCAGCTGTTCCTCCACCCAGCTGTTCCTCCACCCAGCTGTTCCTCCACCCAACTGTTCCTCCACCCAGCTGTTCATCCACCCAGCTGTTCCTCCACCCAGCTGTTCCTCCACCCAGCTGTTCCTCCACCCAACTGTTCCTCCACCCAGCTGTTCCTCCACCCAGCTGTTCCTCCACCCAGCTGTTCCTCCACCCAGCTGTTCCTCCACCCAGCCATCCGTCACATGTTGTGCAGGTCGTCTCCGTCGTGTAACCGTCAGTCGTGTGTTTGAGGTGAAACATGAGACACTGTGAATGTTTAACAGTGAAAATAGTGTCAATGTTCATTTGAACCTTTGTCTGGTTCAGACTGGACCTGATGATAAAATCCTGTTTCTACTTTCTCTACTTTTCATTTCACACTGATTATTAAACTTCGTCTTGTTAACATGTGACACTAATTGAACGGGTTTTATTTTAAACCTCAGCTCCATCAGAAACCTGTAGGTTTTGTCTTTGTTGTCTTCCCGTGGTGTTGATTTCAGAGCGGGTGGTGCAGCAGTCGCAGCTTCAGGCCGTTGGCTCCACTCTGGCTGACGGCTGCTGTAGTAGATCTCTGCTCCGCTCTCCCTCGAATCTCACTAATGAAGTGGACACATTGATCAACCTTTGCTCGTGTTTCCTGTCAGGTTTATGTCGTCAGGGAGGGGACACTTAAGGAGATTGCTCCGTCTCTGCCGCTTCCTTTTACATTTGGGGACGTTTATTTATATATTCATTGATATCAACGTACTGGGAGTCATGTGTTTCCTGTGTGGATTCGTTCATCGCTGAGTGACTGTGAATCAACCTCTGTGGTATTTGTTTTAAATGCATTTTAACGACTGGACAGTTAACTTTATACTTTATACTTGAATGAATTCTTCATGATGATGTGGTTCCTCTCTCCGTGTGTTAGGACTGAAAAACCGAACCAGGAAAGCCTTGGGTCTACGAAAGAAAGACAAGGATACAGACACAACGTGAGTAAAACGTGACTGTAAAAGGTTTTATAACCAGTTCAACTACAAGAAAACACCTTGAACGTTCATCTGTGTGACGATGTGAAACTTAAACACACTTCAGGGCCCAAGAACAGCTACTGTAACATCAGCTGTGATAAGAACAATATGATTTGACCTCAGAGTGAACCGTGTCGTCGTGTTATTGCTCTTTATGTGTCTGAAGCTCAGAACTAAAAACAAGTCATTTATCGAAGCCGGAGCTGAATGTTTGATCAGAATCGTAGTTTTATTTTTCAGGAAAAGTTTAAAGCAAATTTTAATATCTTACTGAAAGTCAAAGATGTTGCTGCTGCTGCTGAAACTTGGAGGATTATATCCACAACCTTTATTTTCTCATCTGGTTTCTCCTCAAACAGGAGCTCACCTGACAAAGAAGGAACTGGAAGTGGAAAGAAAGGAAGCGTACGTACATTTTAAAGTTTTTCCTTTTGGTTGTGTCTGTGTTTACTCAGGATATTAGTCATCTAACTACTTGTATTTGTTGTTTTAACTCTGATTTGACTGGATGACTTGTTTTTGTTGTTTTCTTTGGTGTCAACAGAAAAAGGCCAACGGAGCTCCCAATGGTTTCTATGGGGAGATCGACTGGGACAGATATGTAAGTTCCACCTGCTCCTCGTTCCTTCGTCTTTCTGATGGTTTTTCTTCTGCCTCTTTGTGATGAAATACCCAACGTGCTGTTGGTACCAGTGTCGTGTAACACTGGTTTGAAGTGACCGAGTAAACAGTGTGAACAGAGCGATGGGTCCGTATTCAGTGAGTCAGCAGGAGCTTCAGCCAGGAAGCTCAATCTGTGAAATCTGATCCAGGTTTTTATACAGAGCTGTTCAAATGGAGGATTTCAGCGGCGTCTTCGTTACTAGAACTGACGTTTACCTTCCTGGTCTTCGCAGGCGTCTCCGGACGTGGACGAGGAAGGCTTCAGCCTCCGGCCCGGCGACGAGGGCGATGATATCCTTTTAGAGAAGAGTCTTGGGGAAACATGTTGACCTGTTTGGCTCAGTGAGTCATTGGATGAGAGCTCATTAACATTAAATAGGCCAAATCAATATTCCCTCCCTCCTGCGTCACGTGTGTCCCTGCAGTGTCAGATAGAAAGACGGAGCGGTGAAGTAGCCGACCACACTTCTCATTAACAGCTGACCTGCAGCTCACTGGTATTTTAGGTTTTTACTCCCGCAGGTGTGAGCGGCTACATGTCTGAATTAGATTCACAGAGCTGCGACTGCGGAGCAGGATGATGTAAAGTCACGGGAGGAAGAAAGTCCAGCCTCAGTCAGCTCAGGAGTTTTATGTCAGGACATAATGAAACCAGCTTCTAAAATGATTTAGATCTAACGTCAAGTCAACAAAAACACACCACAGATTCTACTGTTGCTCTTTATTAAACCAAAACTGAGACAAGACAGAGAAACCATGTGAAGAGTGACAGTTACAGTTACAGGGAATCACCTCATGATTCAGTAACTTGTAGAACAACAGTCAGTTGTAGCAGTCGTTTTCTGTTTGACTCACGTCTTGTGGAGGAGTTGAGGTTTGCAGGTATTCGTCTACCACAGTATTTCAGTCAGGTTGAGGTCTTCAGCCAGTCTGTTGTAGATTTGCTGGTGATCTTTGGATTATTGTCCTGTTGTTTTAGTCACTTTGGTAAACAGAAGAGTTCATGGTCGATTCAGCGACTTTCAGGTGTTCAGGTCTGGAAAAACACTCCAAGGACCAATCCCAGTTCTACATCTTAGTCCTCCTCTTTAACTGGTCCACGTCAGTACCAGGTCTATGTGTCTGATCCTCTTCTAGATGAAGGGTGACGGGTCACAACCTCCAAACGAAGCTATCACAGGACCACACTTCAAACCAAGGAGGAGACATTTCCCAGCATGCACCAGGACAAGGATGGAGACAGAGATAGAGCAATTGTCAAAAAAGTTTAGCTAACCCTAACTGCTAACCATCCTCAAGGATGGTGGAAACAGGACACCTTTAGATTCATAGAGCAGTTGTCAGAAAAGTTAAACTAACTCATCGCTAACCGCTAATCAATAACGTTAGTTAGCGTTAGCGTTATCGTTAGCTACCAGTCGCTAGTTGTCTCTTTGCTAACGTTTCCATTCATCTGATAACAGGATCTTTTCTGATCAAACGTCACATTAATGTAACAAACATCTTGTCAGTTTTTAATCCGTCACCAACTTGATGGACATAAACGAGTCTGTAGACGCCATCTTTGTTTGTTGTCGTTTGGTCGTCATGGAGACGTGTCTCATCGTCTTTTACGTATCAACTAGTGACGACTTGTGATGACGTGTGACGGTGAAGTAGAGGAACGTTTTCACCTCAACACTTTGTTTCTAGAGACGAGGAGTGAAACAGAGAAGTGGTTCGGTCCTAAACCATCATCCACCACCGTTCACAGCTGTTACGATGTTGTTCACTGAGGCCGAACCTCAACTTTGGTCTCGTCTGTCTGAAGGACGTTGTTCCAGAAGGTTTGGTGGTTTGTTCAGATGTAACTTCACAAACGTAAGAGAAGAAGCTTTCCAACCCAAACAAACATGATTGTTCAGTCTTTTCCTGGTTGTTCTCTCATGAACTGTAACATTTAACCGGCTGTAGAGGCCTGTGGAGTCCGACATGAAGCTCTTTCCCTCTGATGTTGGGGTGAATTTACTTGTCTTTAATGTTTCTCTCTGTAGAGAGACGGTGTTATAACCTCCCTAATGATCAACAACTGCTTCTCTAAGATACTTACTGATGATGGTTGTGTTAACACACACCTGGATGCTCCAGATGAAACTGACAGACTCACACACGGTTTCTTCATCTTGTCTTTGTTTTGGGTTAATTAATAATTAATTTGGTTTTGTTTAAATAATTTTAATAATAAACGACGACTCGGTGGAATCTCTCACGTTCTTTTCCTCATGACTGTAGCTGGACTCACTTCTGTGCTGCGGGTTTATTCACAAATCATTTGTTTAAAGATGAAATCAGGAGGATGTCGTCCTTGTCCTTGACGAGTCGTTCACCAGCTTCCAAAGAAAAGCACTTTTTCTCCTCCAGCGACTCAGAAGACGACGAGGACAGCAAGAAAAAGTTCAAGATTAAGATCAAACCGCTGGTGTCGGACAGCGCCAAGTGTGTCCCCCCGTCGATGGACGAGCTGAAGGCGTCGGTAGGAGGCCTGGCTCTGTCTCCGTCTCTGGTCAGCACTCTCCTCTTTCTGTACTTTCTGCAGTTTTATACATTTGAACTCATTTGTATTTGTCTTGTTTCTCTTTAACTCTTCGTCTGTTTGTCTTTGTTTTGAATCGTCTTGTAGAGGAGAAGTCCGGTAAGTCAGACACACACGTTTTCACCTTCCTGTCTCCACCACAGCATGAGCTTTTTAACGTTAACGCTCGATAACACGTCGTCTCCTCCGCTGATAAAATCCACTTACAACTGGTCTTAATGTGCATGTCGCTGTTTGTTCACCTTCTAGACCTTGACCTTGTTTTGTTTTTCCTGTTTAGTAAAAATCTTTACTTGAACCTGTTTGGCAAAGTGTCTGTGTTACATAATGCACAGGAAACACACACACACACACACACATGTTGCAGGTTGAAGGTGACGCTCTTGTTTTGTCTCGTGTTGTATTATCAAGGCTTTGTGGTGAAAGTGAAGAGGTGTGTGTGTTTGTGTGTCTGTGTGTGTGTGTGTGTGTGTGTGTGTGTGTGTGTGTGTGTGTGTGTGTGTGTGTGTGTGTGTGTGTGTCTGTATGTGTGTGTGTGTGTGTGAGAGAGAGAGAGTTGGTGTCCATTTGACTGATTTGTCACTCGCTCTCTGACCCAGGTCTGTTCTCTCTTCCTTTTTGCTGGTCTCAGAGACGCAGCCCGGTGAGTTTATCTGTTTTGACGCTGAAACACTCGTCTTCTTAATCTCTAACGCTGCTTCGCCCTGTTTGAACCGTCTAACACTGAATTTAGGAAACATTTCAGTAGATGTAGAACTGAACATGAACAACCTGAAATTATTATGAAAGTGAAAACACCTTTTTTCTTTTTCAGGGGATGATAAAAAGAAATCTGTCCTGTAAGTATAAAACCAAACTCTGGTGTTTTTTTTAATGATGTGTCATATTTTTCATCAAATAAAAGAAAAACATTTTTATTTTTTAATGTGTCTCTCAGGTGAAGAGATCGCCAGACCACGACGCTCCACTCCCACTCCAAGTCCTGCTCCTGAGCTGCAGAGGTCTGACGACTGACCACTAACTAACCAGCTGACCACTAACTAACCAGCTGACTGACTAACTAACCAGCTGACCACTAACTAACCAGCTGACCACTAACTAACCAGCTGACCACTAACTAACCAGCTGACTGACTAACTAACCAGCTGACCACTAACTAACCAGCTGACCACTAACTAACCAGCTGACCACTAACTAACTAACTGACTGACTGACTAAGTAACTAACTAACTAACTAACAACCAACTAACTAACCAAACTTAACTACCAGTGTCACCAGTCTGTTAGTGGAACCTCGGCTCATGTCCTTTGATCTGTGACTTTATTCTCATATGAATTGATTGACTGATTGATTAATTGATCTAAAGTGACTCAACTGAAACTGAAAGTTCAAGTTAAAAATAAAAGAATATGTTTCAAATGAAATTAATTTCTGAGTCAATAATGAAAAATCTTTTCAGTCAAACTAACACAACTTGTGTTGCTGATTTTTCTTCATCATGAAAAGTGTTTTAAAGTTTTATTTCCTGTGTTTTCAGCGACCGGTTGTCACACAACGCTCCGTCCTTCTTCGGCCCGTCCTCAGAAACCAAATACAGCAGATACGATGGTCCGTCTCCTCGACAGCGAACAGCCTCGTAAACGATACCGACGTCGTCGACAGACGTGACACTGACTCTTTCTGTTGGTCATTTCCAGTTGTTCCTGCTGAAGTTTGGGGAGAATCAAGACCTCGGTCAGAATCACCGCTGAGCAGAAGTTTCCCCACAGGAGGTGAGTTTAGATCAGACCGATCCGTTGACACACTACACGTCACCTGATGATGCTTCAGTCCAATAACCGTCGACTTTATAAAGAAGCTGGAAAATACTCACTGGTCTAAAAACGGCAGCAGCGTGGATGTGTGACGTTGAACTGATGTGATGTGTCGTCTTGTTGCAGCTCCTCCTCCACTTCCTCCAAAAAACATTCCTTCCAGAAGTCACTACGGCTATCCGTCAGACTCTGCTGGTGAGTTTATGTCTGAACTGAACAATCAAGTAAAGTTTCACTCTGCAAGTCTTTTGTCTTCATGAAGCTCCTACAGTCTTAGAGTGAAGCTGAGTTCAAGGTGAACGACGTATCAGAAGGTTTAATAACAGAACCAGAGGAGCTGATCGTCCTGTCACATGACGCCAGCCTCACCACTACTGACCACGGCTTCTTAAATGGCCGGGGTTTATATACACGTCGGCTCTGATTGGGTAACTCCTTGAACACGCCGACCAAACGGGAGGAAACGACGTCCAGAGACTGATGAAGATGGTTGAACAACGTTGTGACAAAATACGTCGTTTAATCAGGAAAACGTAGTGAAATGTAGCAAAGTTTAAACGTAGCAAAATGTGAACGTAGTGAAATGTAAATGTTGCAAAACATAAACGTAGCAAAATGTTGCAAAACGTGAACGTAGCCACACTGATAAAACATGATACAGGAACTGAAACATCTGTTGTCATCTTCTGTTTCCAGCTGAACTACCCAATGGCAGAGCAGCTCGTAGCTCCGCCCCCATCTACCTGAACGTCCTATCACCGGCCTCGTACCGCAGCTCCCCGGGCCCCGACCTGGACGACGTGTTCGGCCCCGTCGACAGCCCCCGGACCAGCGAGGACACGGTGTCGCCCCGCTGGGTCACGTTCAGCGAGGACAGACCTCCGCCTCCTGACGAACCCGCTCCTCCTCCACCGCCGGACTCTCCTCCCCCAGACACGCCCTCCTCCACCCCCTCCACCCCCTGCCTCTCTCCTGGACCGCCACCAATCGAACCCCCGCCCTCTCCCCCACCGTTTTCTCCCGGGTCTCCTCCCCCTTTCTCGCCGCCGGACTCTCCTCCCTCCATCACGCTCGGACCTCCCCCTCCAGATGAGCCGGCTCCCCCGCTGCCCCCCAACTTCTCCCCCTCCAGCTCCCCCCCGGTCTGTCTGGACGAGGAGGCGATCGACGAGGAGGTGCTGCAGTTTGCGGAGTTCTGCTCCTCCCCCGCCCCCCTCAGCCCCGTGCCTCCTCTACCGATGGAGCGGCGGTCTCCTCGGACGGGGGTCACCTCTCCTCTGGTCCTGGGGGGAAAGAGGACTCCAGAGGCTGCCAGCCTGAGAGACGAGATCCCAGACTTCATGGGCTCACCTAGAGAACTGACGCCGAGCTTCAGGGGGACGCCACCTCCCCTCCCCCCCACCACCTACAGGTCCATCATGTCCTCACCGGGGCCATACTCAGGCAGCGGTGAGGACTGATGACACTTGAACTTAAACATCAACTTCTCCAACTGTAGACAAAGATTTATTCATTCATTCAAGTTTATTTCACACATGTTTAATAATATAATAGTAACAATTTAAAGGAAACAAAATCATATTTAAAGAAATTATTTGAAATAGTTCAATAAATTCAACATAACTAATTAACTAAAACGGTTTCAACAATTATATCTGTTATTAAGATTCACTGACATCTGGTGGTGTGATGATAAACCAAGTCAGACACCACCACACATCACATCAGTTATTCTTTATATTCAGTGTTTTAATGCATTTATCAAGATGTTAAAACCTTCAAGACGAAGTCTCTGACAGTTCTGACAGTTAACCACAACCTCCGGTTTGTCCCTTAGGTCCTTCGTCTCCAGCTCGTCCGGCCACTCCTCAGTCTAGAGGAAGTCCCGTCCCTCCTCCTCCTCCTCCTCGACCGTCCTCACGACCCAAGCTGCCGCCGGGGAAACCCATCACTGACCTGGTGGGTCCGACCCGTCCTCTGGTCTGACACACGGTGATAGAGACGGACTTAGAAGTCTGGAAAAGTCTGGAAAAGTCTTGAAAAGTCTGGATGTTTTTATTTATGAAAACATCAAACATCCTGTTGATGTTTTTAATCTGAGTTTAAATGAAAAAGATGAATAATTGAGTGAGTTTTCCTTTTCTTCAATGTGAATCAGACTTGTAGACTCACAGTGTGTGTGTGTGTGTGTGTGTGTGTGTGTGTGTGTGTGTGTGTGTGTGTGTGTGTGTGTGTGTGTGTGTGTGTGTGTGTGTGTGTGTGTGTTCTCAGACCCGTCCCTTCAGTCCTCCGGTGTCAGGCAGCCCTCCACCCTTCGCTCCTCTGGCCCGAGCAGAGAGCTCGTCCTCCATCTCCTCCATCACGTCTCAGAGCGCAGCGTCAACCCCGACGTTAGGACGAGACCTCAACATGTCGGCTGCAGGTACAAACCTCACAATCCACAAACCTCACAGCTCATCTTGTTTGTGTTTGTGGTCACGTCTCGGTCCATGTGGTCGTCTGTCATCACCGTGTCCTCACCTCATGTCTCCTCTCTCTCAGAGGCGTCACAGCCTCTGGTGTGGTTTGACCACGGCAGGTTTTATTTAGCTTTTGAAGGTGAGTCGAGCCACAACGTGTCTGTGGTCCCAGCAGTGCATGTCCTGTTTCTACCTGCACCCCCGTCCACGCTCACTGAGCCAGATTACTGCTGCCCACCCCCCCCGCCCACCCTAAGTCCTGAGCCCTGAGTCCTGCACAGTCACATAGTATCCACATCCACAGTGAAGGTTCAGTTCAGTTTTTATCTGTTTGCTTCAGTCTGTTTTTACCCTCCAACCCTCTGTGTCTAAACAAAACCACCACAGAGAGGATGTTCTTACATGAAACTGCCTCCGTGTGTGTGTGTGTGTGTGTGTGTGTGTGTGTGTGTGTGTGTGTGTGTGTGTGTGTGTGTGTGTGTGTGTGTGTGTGTGTGTGTGGTTCAGGATGCTCCAGAGGACCCAGTCCACTCACCATGGGACCTCAGGACACTCTGCCAGTAGCAGCCGCCTTCACTGAAACCATCAACGCCTACTTTAAAGGCGCTGACCCCAGCAGGTAGGTCCTGTACTTCCTGTCAATTCTGGACCAACGTCAGTATACAGTCAGAGTCCAGATCCAGTGGTCCAACGTTGGTCTGATCCAGACTCATCGCTCCATTGTTGCTAACGTGTGTGAGCAGCTTGTATCTGCTGTAGAACAAGGAAGCAGAACGAAACATGAGTTTCTAGTGTAAATGAATGGTAACTAAACATCATGGTGGTTTGTGACATGAGTCAACACGTGTGTGTTGTATGTTCATCATGAAGACAGTGGAGCAGCTGTAAATGAAGCTGGATCAGAAAATAACATTGACATTGAAGCTGCTTCAAACCAGGTCTCCTCCTCTAACTTGATGACTTTATGTTGGAAACATCATCGTCATTAGTTATTTAACAACCTGAGCTGACTTGGTTTTATAGTCACAGTCGACACACGTGACCTCACCTACTGATCACTGATTGGCTGTCACCTGACCAACAACCAATCAGCTTCTAGAACAGAAAAGGAACCAGAACCTTGATGGAAATGTAGTGAAGTTAAAGTGTTTAAAGGTTTTTATCTTTAAATGTTGTGAAGAGAAAGTTACAAGTTTATAATATAATATAATATAATATAATATGTAATTAAAGTGACGTCCAGAGCAACATGAACCAGAGTCTATTTCACCATGAATACAAGTCAAACTCCTCTCAACAGATATGTTACGTTGGTTGAAGTAATATCCAGTTTGACTGTCTTTTGTTTTCACAACCAAATAGTTAACAATGAAAGTAAATGGGGCAGTCAGCCAAACGTATCTAAATTGTCATTTTTTAACCACTAATAAAGCTCAAAATATCACTTCACTTCAGCAGTAGCATGAATAGGGTCCCTACACATAAACTGAAGTACTGATAACTTAGTAAGTGAACCCAGAGTTTATTAAAAACACTGTTTTACAAGACTTACCCAACGTCTGGTTTTATAACAACTGGTGATGAAGGTTGTTCCACATCAGCAGATTCAACATTTTCCTCAACAACAGGTCAATGTGTCCATGAAGAAACAAGGAATAAAATGATGAATCTAGTAAATATATCAGTCGTTGTTTCTTGCCTCGGTGACGTCTGATCGTCTTCTCTCTGCATCTCAGATGTGTTGTGAAGATCATGGGGGAGATGGTGTTGTCCTTCCCGCAGGAATCACCAGACACTTTTCAAACCACCCGACTCAACCCATCCTCACCTTCAGCATCAGCAACTACAGTCGACTGGAGCAGGTCCTCCCCAACCCTCAGCTGCTCTGCTGGTGAGAAAACACACAACCGGGTCACGTTTATGTCAACGTCTTCTAGTTTTATAACCAAGAATCATCTGGTCCTGTAGTGACGTTACGACAGACGGCGTCGACACCAAGGAATTCTGGGTAAATATGCCGAACTTGATGAGTCATCTGAAGAAAGTGGCAGAACAGAAGCCTCAGGCGACGTATTACAACGTGGATATGATCAAATATCAGGTACCTGTCCGTCCGTCTGTCCGTCCGTCTCTCTCTCCATCTGTCTCACCGTCCTCTGTGTGTCTCAGGTGTCAGCGGACGGGATCCAGTCGACTCCTCTGAACTTGGCTGTGAGCTGGCGAGGCGACGCCACCAACACTGATCTTAGAATAGATTATAAATACAACACGGAGGCCATGGCTGCTCCTGTCCCGCTCCACAACATCAACTTCCTGGTTCCTGTGGACGGAGGTTTGGCCAAACTGCAGGCGATGATCCCACCGGCGACGTGGTGAGGGTCCACTTTATTCATTATACAGCCTCGGTTTGTGTTTATACAACAATCAAATCGATCAGAAACGATGTGTGTTTCATGAAGGAACCCGGAGCAGCAGACGATCCAGTGGAGGATTCCCAGTCTGTCCCATCGCTCTGAGAACGGAGGTGTGTGTGCATCAGTCTCATCTTCTTCTGTCTCTAAAACCTTCAGTTACAGTTGACATGATTGTTTGTGTTGGTCTGGATCATGACTGATGATCAACGCCCTCGATTCACGATTCACTGGGTTAACTTTATTAATCTCATCATCACACCAAGGAGCAGAGTCAGCTCACAGCCGTGTGTGTCCTGCAGGAGTCGGAGCTCTGCTGGGTCGTTTCCAGATGACCGAGGGTCCGTGTAAACCGTCGCAGCTGTCGGTCCATTTCACCAGTGAAGGCAGCACCCTGTCGGGCTGCGACATCCAGCTGGTCGGCACCGGCTACCGGCTATCGCTGGTCAAAAAGAGATTCGCTGCAGGTCAGTGTCACATTAGCGGCTTTACTTTACCAGATCCTCCAGGATTTAAGGTCTTTTTATAGATTGTTGAGGTTTCATTTGTCTGATTTCACAGCAGCTTTTCTACAAATATTGTGGTGTTTTTAGACATTTTATTGCAATAAAGTTACAGGATCAAGTTAAAGTTGTAATTTTTTTCCCCTTAAAAAGAAAAAAAATGCAACTTTATTGCAACAAAATGACAAAAAACAGCACAACTTTCATCATAATTTTCCTTTTTAAAGGGAAAAAGCCTCAGTAACAGTTTGATTCTGAAGTTCTTCTAATCCAACTTCAGCAGGTAATAAAGTGAAGGTATAAACCAGTGTGTCAGTGACGTGTCTGGTCTGACGTCCTCCCTGTGTTTCTAACATTGCTCCATACTCAGCCAAACGTATCTAAATTGTCACTCGACTCGATGAAGGTTGTTCCAGATCCACAGATTCATCACTTTCCTCGCTCTTCATGGACACATCAGGAAAATGATGAATCTGCTGATGTGGAACAACCTTCATCATCAGTTGTTATAAAAGCAGACGTTGGGTAAGTCTTGTAAAACAGTGTTTTTAATAAACTCTGGGTTCACTTACTAAGTTATCAGTACTTCAGTTTATGTGTAGGGACCCTATTCATGCTACTGCTGAAGTGAAGTGATATTTTGAGCTTTATTAGTGGTTAAAAAATGACAATTTAGATACGTTTGGCTGACTGCCCCATTTACTTTCATTGTTAACTATTTGGTTGTGAAAACAAAAGACGGTCAAACTGGATATTACTTCAACCAACGTAACATATCTGTTGAGGAGGAGTTTGACTCATATTCATGGTGAAATAGACTCTTGGTTTATTTTAATAGTCGTCACTGTAACTTGATTAAATCCTGGAGGGTTTGAATCTTTGAATCAAATGATTAGTTTCTTTTCTGTCTGACACGTTTTCTTTGACTTCACAGGGAAATATTTGGCGGATAATTAACGCAGCTGTTGGTGATGAAACCAAGAGAATCAATGGCTTTTGACTGTGAAGACAATGGATCCATCTCATGTTTAGTACATTTAAAACTTTATCCATTAGAATTAATGGTTGAGATTAATCAGAATAAGAACCACAACAACACAGGATATTTCATTTTAGTAGAAACACTGCTGCTGAGTTTATGCAAGTAAATACAAATCATTAGTTTTGTGCACCTGGAAAACGTTTTGGGCTTAAATGGAGTAAAAACGTAGGGAAACGTTGATTCTTTGTTGTTAACATACGTGTGGATTCATGCAGTGATCCAGCCTTATTCATTTCACTTTATTTTGTCTATTAACTGGTTGTCATTGCAGATGCACTGTAAAAGATAATGTGAATAGATTATATAGTATTAAAACAATCTTAAACAAGGTGGAAAAGAATGGAAAATATAGAAAACAAAACACGGCGTAGCTTAGCTTTTATCTGACTGACACTGCCATCTCTAATCACCTTTTATTTCCACCATGTGATCGATCAGTGTTGTGATGAAAACGGTGATTGATCAGTTCACAGTTAAACCGGATTAACATCAGCACATTAAACTGAAGGTGCTTTTTAAATCACTTGGATTATATTTGTGCTTCAGTCGTTTGATTTTGAGAGCAGGAAGAATATTGTTTCCAGTTGAAAAAACCTTTTTATTTAACTTATTTAACTTTATCTACGTTTAATATGTCGATATACTTCATATTTGGTTTAATATTAATGATGTTTAGCTAAACGCTAACGGTCGTAGCATCACTAGAGACTAAAAACACTGATTAATGTTCATCAGGTGAAAATGAACCACAGCTTCAGAAGAATAAAACTGTTTTCTATCTTGTTTCCGCTCTGAAGTCAACAAACAATAATTGTTATTGTTAAAAAACGTTAGATGTTAGCTAGCTACACATGAAGCTAACAAACAAACAAACGTTCAAACTGAATTTTCAAAATGTTCCTGAACTTTATTTGTAACTAAAACTGATCGAAGTTCAGTCTGAAAACACATCAGAAAAGATACATTATTATTGTTTTACTGAAATTAAATTCTAACAACAATAATAATATTAATATAAACATATATTTCCTGTTTTTCCTCACGACTGAAGTTTATTTATAATCTTCTACTCTGACACATGCAGCCTTTAACACGCTACTGATGGTTACAGCAGATCAGCAACTTAAAGTGACACTGGTGTGTGTGTGTGTGTGTGTGTGTGTGTGTGTGTGTGTGTGTGTGTGTGTGTGTGTGTGTGTGTGTGTGTGTGTGTGTGTGTGTGTGTGTGTGTGTGTGTGTGTGTGTGTGTGTGTGTGTGTGTGTGTGTGTGTGTGTGATGATACCTGTGAGTCTTAACGGAAGCTGCTACTTTCACTGGAACAGTTTTTGGGTAATTTATGAACTTACTGTTACAGTTAATGTCTGAAAGAACCTTATGATGATGATGATGAAGATGAAGATGATGATGATGATGATAAAATTGATGATGAAGATGATTGTAGAAGTGAGTCACCTTTGATGCTGCTTTAAAAACTCGACCAGTTTCTTTTTGATCTTTTGACGGAAACGTCTCAGAGAAACGAACAAACGAAACCTTTGTTGAAAAGACAGACACTGTTTCATTTCCTTTCTTTTCCACCATGTTGAATAAATGTTTTATCATTTTCTAATAGCAATATTTAAAAACTTATAAGTGTAAAAAGTGTACATAAAAAGCTATGTTTCCAATATTTCTCTGGGCATATGGAACGTGTCTGTGATCGTCTCTTGGTTTAAATTGATGTCACTCATGTAACAACCGTCACGCTCTTCATCTATTGTTTTACATGTGGGTTTCTTGTACAAAACAAAACAAAAAAAAAAAAAACAAACAAACAAAAACAAAAAGTGTTACTGTTGATGAATAAATCCAAATGGTGCCGCATGAAATCTACATCTGTTCGCCACCGGTCTGATGGTTTCACCGTCACGTTGTCGTGTGATTCAACCCGTCGATGCGTCGTCATCAATGTTCCCGTCGTCATGAATCCTCCTGTGTTTGATGAACACGTTAAAAACATGTCACGGCTTCGTGTCACATGATCACGTTTATAGGATGTTCTCGATGTGTCGACATAGAGTTTGGATCTGGTTTCATGTTTGATTTCGTTCTTAGAAACAAAAAAAGGGAAAAAACGAACAAACACTTGATTCTTTGAGTTAAAATGTTTCTTTTAATGAAGCTTACGATGTTTTTTTTGCCTTATTGTTGATCAGACGTTTATTTTTTCTACAACTTCTTTTATTTATTTTTATTTATTACTTTTATTTTCTGGCTGTTTTCTTCCGTTCACTGCATTAGACACAGAATATGCAAACATTTCATGTAAATTTCCCATCCAAAGATTTTGAAAGTAAATATATGAAAAAAAAAATCAATATAATGTAATATCTGTTTTATTGGTAATAAAGAAGAGGAAATATGAAACATTGATCTCACTCTCTTTTATTTTATCATTAATCATGATTTAGTCTCGGCCACAGTATCAATAGATGAATAATGTTTTAATATGTAATAAATAAAATATGACGCCATCTGACATGAACGTCTGCTGATCAGATCAGGAAACAGTGACAAGAAATGATTCATGACTGATTGATTGATCCTATCGTCTGTTGTGATAATTGATTCACTGTTTTATTGATTTTTTTAAAGTGAAAATATTAAAAACACGTTAAACATTAACTTTTGTCTTTCAGTTGTTGGGACATCTATCTGTCAGTCAATCAATCTATCGAATCGATCTATCATCAATCCATCTTAATTTATTTTTTATATCATTTTAGTATAAGTATATAATATAAGTATATAGTATAAGAGTATAATTTTTTCTATTTTTCCCACCAAGGGGAAGTTTACCTGTTTGACAGCATCAAAAACATCATGAAAAATACAATAAAAGTTACACAACAGAAAATAAAAAACATGGTTATATAAAATTTGTAGAAAAAAGAAAAAGAGACATTTCAATTGATTTTATTAAATCTAATGTATTTTATTTTATTTCATCACCTCTGTAAAGCACTTTGAATTATTATGAAGAATATCTAATCAATATAGATGTAGATATTAATCTGATCTGTTTTAAAGCTGTTTATTTAGCTAGTTTCTAAATCTCGCGATACTTCAGCGGGAGATCTCGTACATTCAAGCCCCGCCCCCTGGCCGCCGGTGCGTGGTTGCCATGGTAACATCAACCACCGTTCTACCGCGGTGACGGTCGCTCCGGTTGAAGAGGATCAGTCGGTAAAATACTGTTGTTTTACACCGTTTAACGTCATTTATCGTGAAGCTTTAGTTCACTGTCTCACTGTGACATTTAAATTAATAAAGTTTACAGACGCGGACGTGTTGAAGGTTAAAGAAGAAGCCGCCGCCATGTCTGATCAGGTCAAAGACAAAACTCATAAAAAAGACAAGAAGACGAGTAAAGTGTCTTCAGATGGAAGCCACGGAGTCGGAGGGAAGGACGGGAAGACTAAAGAGTGAGTCCGCTACAGGAAGAGGGTGTGAGAGTGTTTCTGTGTGAGTGTGTGTCAGGATCAATAACTTATCGATCTATTGATCAGTTCTATCAGTACGGTGTCGGACTTGGATGAAACAGGACATCATGATGACAACACGTGTGTTGCTGTGAAGATGGAGAACACGTACCAGTTGGGTGAGACGACGTTAGATATTGATTTATATTTTTACCATCATCATCATCATCATCATCATCATCATCATCATCATCATCATCATCATCATCATCATCATCATCATTATCATCATCATCATCATTATCATCAATAAAATCGTGTCTTTGTATCAAGTTGAATTAATTTTACTACAAAGTTTCGTTCCAGAAGCGTCACAGTAACAACATGTTTTCTGTTCCCCCGGCGGTAAAACGTGTGTGTGATGGTTCTTGTTGTGTTCAGGACCTTATAAACGCTTCCCCGTCCCCGTCGTCACCGACATCCTGAGGGACGTGCTGACCAGTTACCTCCAGGAGGAGAAATACGAGGTGGAGTGGTCTCAGAACATGACCAAAACATTATGTGAGGTGACTGAGACACACTGCATCTCCCTCATTCACTCATTCACTCATTCACTCATTCACTTTTAGTCCAGTTTCATGGACGGTTGTGTGTGTGTGTGTGTGTGTGTGTGTGTCAGGTGATCAGAGCCCGGGTAAGGACCTGATGATCCCCAGGTATAAGATCGTGGTCCTGGTCCACATCGGTCAGCTGAAGGACCAGAGCGTCCAGATCAGCAGCCGTTGTCTGTGGGACGCGTCCAACGACACCTTCGCCTCCTTCTCCTTCAAGAACAGCTTCCTGTTCAGCGTCGCTACAGTTTACGCTGTTTACTTTGAGTAAATAACATTATATTTATGTACGTTTGTATTATTATTATTGTTGTCTTTAAAAAAATAAAAACAAGAGTTCAGGAGGTTTGTTTTAAATCTCTTTTTTATTTTATTTTTTTGAGTGTGAAAGTGAAGCCACATTGTGTTGGTGGAGACAGTGATGGTGAAGCTCTAGCAGAGCAGCGACAGGTCGCTCTTCCTGCAGCCCATTTGACAGCACATCGTCAGCAGAGCTTCGTTTTGGTCGCGCCGGCGTCGCTTCATCACGTCTGTCGTCTCCGTTTTACCTGAAGACAAACGTCACCGTGTGTTTGTTTGTTTTACGAGTATCAGCTTTTATCTTCTGTTTGATTTTGTCTGTTACTCACTGTGGACCGACGCGTCCCCGTCTCCCATCAGTCGTCTCCACCTGGATCCTCCGCAGGTGAACACCACGGCTCGGAGGAAAGCTCGTCCACAAAGCTTCAACGTGTTGGAGTTGTTGTTGTTGTTGTTGTCGTTGTTGTGCGTCCGAACCGTGGCTACACACAGCGCCACACACAGCAGCACCGCCAGCAGGAGTGAGGGTCTCATGGAGCTGGAGGACGTCGACGCTCAGACTCTAAAAATCATAAAACGCCGGCTCACGTCGACCCTTTTATTTGTGACGACGGGGACGTCACGCGTCGGAGGGAAACCCTCAGGAAACGCTGTGTTTTATCTCTGAGCTTTTAATGGCGGATACGTGAGGGAATCTACAACAACAATCTACAAATGTTAAAGAGAAAGAATTGGGCTTTTATGTCTGGAGTGCAGGGGTTTTTATTGCGGTGGATTTAGTAAAGTGTTTCCTAATGGGTCACTTGAGACATCAGACCAACAACAACCTGAGGTGATGACTCTCTGCGTAGCAACGCAGCCGCTATCACCAGCATTAATCAGTGATTCTGGGAACAGGCGGTCGTATGGATTATCATTACCGGTCCAACGTCTAGATATAAAATTTAAAAACAGTTTAATGGTCAAATCAAAGCTCAGGTAATTCACAGACTCAGTCGTGACGTTAAACATGAACAAAACACGTTTCAGTCCCTTAGTTTAAAGTTAAACTGATTCACTTTATTAGTTCAATAAAGTCACGTTTAAATTGTGTCAATTAAAGAAAAGAAACGTTTAGTTTTACAACCTGTGATGTTTCCACACTGAAGTGGTGTTGAAGTGTCAGACACCAGACGGTTTTATCTTTACTGTCCAGTAAATGTCACAGATCAATAAAATAAAACATCAGATTAAATATTAACGATGTTAAAGACGTGTTTTTATTTTTTACGATTCAGTCACATCTTTGTTGTAAACATTCAACATCTTTAATTTCAATATTTTCTTCTATTTATGTTCAAGTGTCTCGTTTGTCTTGTTTTTCTCTTGACAATAAAACTGATTCAGGTTCAAATGGATGAAACTTATTGATCCTGAACCAGAAAATAAAACTGACAGGTGTGTGACATCATGACCTTTTAACCCTTTAATGCCAAATCTGAGATGTTTATTAAACCTTCTAACAAATGACAAAACAATAAATGTCTGTCATTTCGTTCATGATATTTTTAGTTTTTATTTTACTTTATTATTTATTTTTATATGATTTAAATATATATAATTTTATTTGACATGTTGAGGTTGATCATTTTAATAAGAGTTTTAATCAGAAACTCATACATCAAATATAATACCATTGGTAATAAAGAGTTAAATCAGTTAAGAGCATATTTTTATTTTCTTGACTTTTTTAATTTAATCGTTTCTAAAACAGTTTAAACATGTGTGATAGTTGTTTTTGATTTATTATTTATGATTATCATTTTATTATATAATTGCGGTTATTATTATTTCATTTAATTTTATTATTTAATTTATTTCATTATTGCTTTATTTTATTAGTTTTATTTTATTATTATTTCATTATATTTTGTATTTTAAGTATTTTATTTACCATTTAATTTATATTATTTCATTATGTTTTTTTATTTATTATTTCATTTTATAGTATTATTTTATTGTTATTTTTATTATTTTCTAGTTATATTTATTATTATTATTATTATCTTTATTTTTATTATTTTCCCTCCATCTCTCCGCCACCGTCTCTTCCTGGCTGCAGGTGGGCGGGGCTCTACATCCGGGAACTAGCGCTGACCCCTGGCGCGACCCTGCAGGATTGCAAACATGGCGGAGGTAAGATAGAGAAATAAATATTCGGAGAAAAAAAAATAAATGTACACAAGCCGGTAGTTTACCGGTCGACCGAGAGCCTCGTTTGAACGTTGTAGCTTTAACACACGAACTGAACGAGCGGTCGTTTACGCTGCTGGATAGCGGCCGTTTGTCCACAATAACATGTTTAATAAACTTCGGCTTGATGCTAACGTTAGCTATGCTAGCTCTAGCGGCTGTTAGCGATGATACTTGGCGGTTTTGTTTTAGAAAACTTAACTCAACACATTAACGTGTTTTAACCCGGTATATGTCGACAGTTCGGCGGTTTGATATATTTTACTTGTTGTTTATAGTAGTAAAATAGTTGTGGGTGGTTGATATTGTTAAACCTGATGAAGTTAAACGCGTTAGCTAAATGTTTAAAAGGAGAATTAGCTTGTAAGTTGTGTTGAGAGTTAGCTCGACGAGTCGTTTAACCTAATAAACAGTCGCCTGTTGTTGTTGCTAAGTTGCTAAGCTAACGAGCTAACGCGCTAACCACCGGGTCGCTGTGGTTCAACCATCCGACCTGACTGCTTCGTTTTCCCGCAGGAAGTCTTTGTTTCTTTTCTCTCTCGGAGGTCGAGCGCGCTTTTTTTTCCCTTTTTCTTTCATCACATGTTGTTGTTTTTATTTGTTTCTTTTCTGTTTATCTGTTAAAATATAAACTTAGAAACAACCACAAAGTGTTGATTTACTGAGATGTTAACTTTATTTTTCGTCTCTTTAATGTTTTTCAGCCCTCCATCGGGAACTCGAGCCCAGGTAAATAAATAAAGTTACATTTATTTACATCAAACACAAATTAATTTTAATATTTAAAGGAAATACCTCAAACAGCATGTAAACAATGTTGTTTATTTGTTTACTGGTAGGTTGTTTACACCAGCAGTGGTTGTAAACAACAGGAAAACATGTTTATAATAAATATTAATTATTGTTCTGACAATAAAATCATCATTACCTCAAAGATAAAACATGTTTTTATCATTTATTAGTTAATTTAATATGTTAAAAATTAATTTATGTGATAATATCAGAATTAATGTAAATAAAAAGATTAATCTTTAATCTAATAGAAAATATTCATATCATAATAGTAATGATTAGACTTTAACTATTTAAATAATGTTAAATTCACAGTTTTTATTCTCTTTCTTTTCCAGGAGGTTCAGCAGGTTCCGACGACCATGACTTCGACCCGTCGGCCGACATGCTCGTACACGACTTCGACGACGAACGAACTCTGGAGGAAGAAGAAATACTGGAGGCAGCAGACGAGACCAACGCCAACGAGATCGAAGATCTTGCACGGGTGAGTTTAGAGATACTGAATGATGAAGTTTAATCAAGTTTAACATATTTAAACAACGATGTTTATCAGTATCGCAGCGTCTGTGACGACACGATAGTGATGTGATCCAGGTTCAGATCAGCGAGAGATAACATCCCTGATCTGTTTTATTTCTTGTCTGTCACGTTCTAAATGTTTTTAATCCAGATGTTGTGTTGTTGATCAGCTGTGATGCTCTGAGTCTTTTAGAGTCGTAGCTCAGTTTTATAACTAATCAAAGCTGTAACAGTCAAAGGATCAATAACTACTGAATCTGAACCTGAATCAGTTTTATTGTCAAGTAGATTTTCACACACGAGGATTTACAAGAAAAAAGAGGCACTTGGTCATAAATAGAAGAAAATATTTAAAGTTAAATTAAAGGTAACATGAAGTAAAGTAAAGATGTAGAATATTTACAATGAAATAATCTCAACCGCTAATATTTAATCTGATGTTTCAGACCTTTTGTTATTTTTTAGTTTGTCTTTGATGCATCAGATGTTTACTGGACAACAAAGAGAAAAACAAACTTTAAAAGAATCTAATCAAAGAGAATCTGAGACTCATTCAGTCTGGTTGTAACGTTACAGAGATGAAAGTGTAACTGGTCAGAGCTGGTGAGCAGGTATCTGACGCGTTAACACGGGTCGATGTGCTGCTGCTGCTTCTTCAGGTCCAGGACACGTTGGTCCTTGTTTCCTGACGTTTTGTCTGTTGACTCGTCTTTTCTCTGATTCCTGAGACGAGACTAAACGTCCTCATCGTCTTGTTCTTGGCTACTTGTTACATGACCTGTCTGATGCTGGGATACTAGAGTTGGATACTAAAAGATAAAAGATGAGGAAGTCATGAACTTTCTGTTCTGTCAGAAAGAGTCATTTTGTTTCATGTCACAGGAGGGAGAGATGCCCATTCATGAACTGCTGAGTCTGTACGGTTACGGAGGAGGATCGACAGCTGATGAGGATGAAGAGGAGGAGGAAGAACCAGAGGAAGAGGAGGATGATGAGGATGAGGATGAAGAAGAAGACCTCGACAACGATGAAAGCAGCAGAAGCACAGGAGAGTTGAAAAGAACCGAGGTTTGTTGGTTGATTCCACTTCTACAAAAGTTTCTTTATAATTTCAACATTTTTTTAAATCTTTGTGACGTTTTGTGTTTGTTTTCAGGGCGAAGGAGTAAAGAACTCGTCAGGACCAGGAGATGAAGTCCAGACCACCTCCGAGGGTCGAACGCGCTCGGTCCGGTCCCTCGGCACCGCAGAGCTCATCCGCCCTCAGAAGTTAATGTATTTTGAAAGTATGTTTCCTCTTTTCTTCTTTATGTTGTTTATGTTCAAGTTCTTCTTTTATTTAGTTTGATGTTTCGTTGCGTCTCAGGTAATAACGACGCAGAGGAGGAGTCAGATGAAGATGAAGATTACGTTCCGTCTGAAGACTGGAAGAAGGTCTGATGAATGTTTCTGTTTCAGCTGCTTTTATATGACAACATCGTTTTATTTTGTTTTACTGAACATTTACACCGAACGTCACAAACAAAGTGAAAGAAGGAAATAAGAAACATAATAATATAAACTGTTTCCAGGTTTTGATGATGTAAAGAAAGAAACTCCAGATAAAATCAGACCTCGTTTAGTTTGAGATTGAAACATATTTAATAAACAGTGATAAATAATTAACTCAGTAACTTTGTCTCCAATAGGAGATCATGGTCGGTTCCATGTATCAGGCAGAAACTCCTGTTGGTTTGTGTAAATATAAAGACAATGAGAAAGGTGAGTGATGATTTAAACCGTAACAACGACGTCGTTTATGAGTTAATGATACTTGGAGCTGATGTTTCTTTCTCTCTGTGAATTCGTTGTGTAGTTTATGAAAATGACGACCAGTTGTTGTGGAACCCCGAGTGTCTCCCTGAAGGAAAAGTTGTGGAGTTTTTAACTGAAGCGTCGCGACGAACGGGAGACGAGAAAGGAGTGGACGCCATCCCAGAGGGATCTCACATCAAAGACAACGAGCAGGTGAGTTCAGCACATCTGTAACATCTGTAGTGTGACGTTTATTCAAGGAGATTCGAGCCTCAAGACGACAACAAACCTGCTGAGGTTTTTATGGTTTAACTTGAGGCCAATTTATACAACGAGTCTCTGCGTCAGCCGACGTCCACGTCTGACCACGTGTCCAGTCGACGCAGAACATCAGGGCTGTGATTGGTCGGTTGTACTGCATCATTTCTCTCCTGCTGGATCACAGACCTCCGCTTCCTCACATGGCTTCTTTATTGTTTCCGATGCAGCATGTTTTTGTAACAACAACTCTCTCACTGAGTCACTGTTGTTCACTGTGACTGGAAAGTAAAAACATTAACCAACGGGCTTCACATGATCCAGCCCCGAGTGTTTCTGTGGTGAATTGTTTCACATCACTTGGTGACGCAGAACTTTGAAGACTTTATGACGGGGTCAAGGATTCGGCGTCGTCTTTTGCCTCTTTTCCTCCATCATCTACTGGTCTCTACTGAGTCTCTAGTGTTTCCACTTGGTGCTAGTTCCTGGTTCCAGCTACTGTTTTAGTTCCTACTCTGTGGAGGAACCAATGGAGCTGAGTCGATACTAAAACGTGACGTGAACAGACGCCGGCCACTGATTGGTCAGAGGGAGTGTCTTCACAAGCTGCCACCAGACGCCAGTTGAGTTGAGAGAGAGTCAACAAAATAATCAAGCTCCATTTTTAAACAGGACAAGAGTGATAGCCATCGTCGTAGCTACCTGGTCGTAAGCTAACCCAGCAACAAGTACAGCATCTCCTCCATGTCCATTAATGTTTACTGATGTTTTAGTGTCGTGACGTCGCAGCAGTTTGACTCCACTCACCACATTCACGTGGAGGAGGAACCAAACTGTGATGGAAACAACGTGTCTGCTACCAGACTGAGTAGAGTCCAGTAGAGTCCAGTAGAGTCCAGCAGAGTCCAGCAGAGTCCAGCAGAGTCCAGCAGAGTCCAGTAGAGTCCAGCAGAGTCCAGCAGAGTCCAGTAGAGTAGAGACAGAAGACAATAGAATATATTTACCTGTTTGACAGCATAAACAAATCGCGAAAAATAGATTAAAAGGAAAAAGTTAAACAAAAAGAAAGCGAGTTATCACCATGACTTGAGAGAACTGCTCTGATGTAGTTGGACCAGACGCTGACAACAAACAGCTCAACGTCCAGAGCAGCTGCTCAGTAACACTGATGTGCTCCAGGTTACTGCATCTCCTTAATAAACATCACCATCCTCTGGTCGTCTCGTTACCTCCCTGTCCTCTGACAGGTCTCAGTGAGACACATGATGCTGCTCTGTAGCTGGTCAGAGCGTCACTTCATCTGATGGGGACAGATCGTACATTCACCATAGTTATAGACGTATTGATGGTTTGAACCATCTTTACTCCTCCTCCACCAGCGTCTCTGGTTGGGTCGTATCTTTGAGCAGCTCAGTGTCGTCAGCTGATCACCGGAGCAACAGCTCTCTGGTTGTTATTGTCAAAAACAGGCAAAAAACACACAAAAAAGCATTATACAACGAGTCGTGTTGAACTGAAGAAAAACCTGATGCTCATTTAAATTGACACAAAAACTTTTTTAATTGACACATTTTTCTCCTGAAACTACATTTTAAGATGTGAAGTGAACCTCAGAGTCCAACCAGCCTCATGTTGTAAATGTACGTGATCATGTGATCAGTGTGTTGTTGATCTCAGTCTGATGAAGCTGTGTTTCCCTGCAGGCGTTGTATGAACTGGTGAAATGTGACTTTGACACAGAAGAAGCTTTAAGACGACTGAGGTTTAATGTCAAAGCAGCCAGAGGTAAAAACAACAACAGACACGTGTTTTAATGTTTTTAATTTGAGTTTTAACTTGTGTTCAACTGTAACTGTGTTGTTGTCTGTAACAGAGGAACTGTCTGTGTGGACTGAGGAGGAATGTAGAAACTTTGAACAAGGACTTAAAGCTTATGGGAAAGACTTTCATTTAATACAGGCCAACAAGGTAAGAGACTCTAACGGTGACCACATGAATTTAAACCTTTGATGTGTTTGAGCTGATAAACTCTTGATTGATCTGGAGACAAATTAAATGACTGTTTCTGTTTCATGTGATTTGATTTGTCTCTTTATGAAGTTGTGAATTTGTGTTGAGACGATGGTAATAATGGTGATTTCGTGTCTGCTGAATTAAATCTTTCAGGTGAGAACTAGGTCTGTAGGAGAATGTGTGGCCTTTTATTACATGTGGAAGAAGTCTGAGCGTTATGATTTCTTTGCACAGCAAACCAGACTTGGGAAAAGGAAATACAACCTTCACCCTGGTGTCACGTGAGTTTTCTCTTCTCTACCGACAAAATACAAACATGTCGTTTTATATTTATATATGTGAACCTGTAACTGATGATTGTCACGATTTCCAGTGTTTTATTTAAATAACGTTGTTTCAAACATAAAAACTAAAAATGTCTGAACATTAAAAAAAGAACTGAAACTAATTTAGAGTCGATGACATTTCTCTCTGAGGTGAAAACTTTCCTCTACTTCACCGTCACACGTCATCACAAGTCGTCACTAGTTGCTACGTAAAAGACGATGAGACACGTCTCCATGACGACCGAACGACAACAAACAAAGATGGCGTCTACAGACTCGTTTATGTCCATCAAGTTGGTGACGGATTAAAAACTGACAAGATGTTTGTTACATTAATGTGACGTTTGATCAGAAAAGATCCTGTTATCAGATGAATGGAAACGTTAGCAAAGAGACAACTAGCGACTGATAGCTAACGCTAACGCTAATGCTAACAAATACTATTGATTAGCGGTTAGGGATGAGTTAACTTAGTAAGTCAAATGTATTGATTAGTTTATTAATTTATTAATGAGACTAAAATGAGATTTTATTAATAACACAGTCTTTCATCCATCATCACGTTAATAATGTGGTGGTTTTCAGGATCTTACTGATCCGTATCAGCAGCAGCAAACAGAGTAAAACCACCAGAAACCACCGGGGGCAGTGTTGGACAGTGTAGCTCAGTGTGACCAGAGAGAGGAACAAAGAAGAAGAAGAAATCTCCGTCCACATGCTGCGACGTGTTTAACGTCCTCAGACCACCACCGTCTACAGCGCTGACTCTTTATCTCTTTATTACAATGAAGCTGTGATCTGCTTCACCGCCACATGTTGGTTGTTGTTACTAACTGAGGTCAGAGCTCATCACTGCCTCTAGTGGACGTGTCTACTGGTCTCTACTGAGTCTCTAGTGTTTCCACTTGGTGCTAGTTCCTGGTTCCAGCTACTGTTTTAGTTCCTACTCTGTGGAGGAACCAATGGAGCTGAGTCGATACTAAAACGTGGCGTGAACAGGCGCGCCACTGATTGGTCAGAGGGAGTGTCTTCACAAGCTGCCACCAGACGCCAGTTGAGTTGAGAGAGCGTCAACAAAATAATCAAGCTCCATTTTTAAACAGGACAAGAGTGATAGCCATCGTCGTAGCTACCTGGTCGTAAGCTAACCCAGCAACAAGTACAGCATCTCCTCCATGTCCATTAATGTTTACTGATGTTTTAGTGTCGTGTATCTATTGATCTGTGAAGAAATGAAGGATTCACTGTAACCGTCTCTGAACGACGTCATCAGATAATTCAACACGTTCTACTCCAGCGTGTCCGACCTCGTTTCACATCATTATCCTCCAATATGTCTCGACCGTTTCACCACATTTAAAACCAGTTTAAAACCAAAGTAACAGAAAAACCTTCTGTTTTGTGAAGTTTAGCGCTAAGCTAACGTTAGCCTCCTGATCCTCTGCTTCTCCTTATATGGTCATAGTGTCAGCAGGTTGTAACCAGGTTGTTGTCTTGTGTCATCAGAGACTACATGGACAGGTTACTGGATGAAACAGAGAGCGCTACGTCCAGCAGGGCGGCGTCGCCTCCACCCACCACCTCCAGCAGCAGCGCCAGTCACTCAGAGAAGGAGGACGGCAGCAGTCAGAACGGTGAGACACCAACACACGTTTATATGTGAACAACAGAGTCGTGATCTGTAAAGACTCGTTTTATTTACCACTAATCTTATCGATCAGTTTAGTGTAAATCGCTTCCTCCGGGGTTTCAGCTCTTTGTTCAGATTGTTGAGGTTTACTTTGTGTCATTTCTCAGCAGATTTTTATTAACAAAATCATGACAAGGGCTGAAGTGATGATGAAGTGTCAGTTCAGTTTCCTGGACTGTAGCTGGTTATAGGTAGTCACCAGTCAAAGACCTCAGGAAAATCCACAACCACTGGTTGAATTAGTGTCAATAGTTGAGATCACAACATCATGAAATCCATAAACCTTCATAAATATACTGTTACTGTGATTTATTTCCCTTTAAAAAAAAAACGCTGTCACGAAAATTGTTTAAATTAAACCTCAACAATCTGAAAAAAGTCCTGAAATCCTGGAGGATCTGGTTCATCAGGGTCCGGTTAGTTCTCGTCTGGTCTGAGGAAAAATATCTGACTCGTTCCTACGTCGTCTGAAACAAACGTTCGACTGGAAACGTCTCCGTCTCTGTGTCTTTCCACCGATGTTACACTTTGTCTTATGTCATTTACCTTTGTCTGCTCCGTCAGGAATCACCAGCCACAACTCCTCCCACCCAGTCGATGCTCCGCCTCCTCCAGCAGCTTCAGTCAAACCTGAGTCGACTCAGTCCAACGGTCCGACGTCACATCCGCCGCTGGAGCCTCCTCCGTCGTCCGACAACAACAACAACGGCTCCAACGGCTGCGGCCAAGCGACGGCGCCGAGCCACGACACCAACGGTTCACTGGACCACAGAGACACGACGACCACGACGCACGACAGACCGGCCAAGAGGTGCAGGACGGAGGCGGAGCCTCTGAGTCCGAGCGACGTGGATCCGACCAGAACACCGGAGAACTGAACGGACGAGTCGACTCATAAACCATCAACAGACACGAGGCTCCGACGCCGCTCGTGACCCGTGGAGATAAAGACTCTTTAATAAGGTCAAAGGTCACTGAACTGCAGCTAGTCCTCCCTCCAGCAGGGGGCGTCGGCCTCTGAACACACACACACACACACACACACTGATCCCAAAGTCCCACAATCCATCACTTCAACAAAACATCGACGGCAACATAAAAACATTTTGCCAAGAATTGTCCTGTTTTTTTTTCTAAGAAAAGAAAATCAGCTGTGATATTTTTTTACACAAAGAGATATTTATATTTTTTATCAAAAAGAAAAAGAAAAAAGAGAAACTCTACGATGGTTAAAAAGGTTTGAACATTAGAGAGAAACTCGAGACGAGTCGCTGACTCTGGTAGTTGCACTTTGATTGTTACGTGTCTCATCATGGTTGTCGTGGCGACTCAAACCCAGCAAACACTTTCACTCCATCGTCTGTTTGTTTGATGATTAATTAATGAATAAATAAATGAATGAATGAACCAGCGGGTGGGTCCCGCCGCAGGTTTGTTTTTGTGTAAAGCAGCTGACATCAGTGATGTCCTGTATTATAACTTCATCCTGTTAGAAGAAGAATCGCTGTATTTTTGGATTTTTTCATAGTCAGTGCTTTTGCTCAAACGCTTGTGTTTTTACTAGAAACGATGTGATGAACATGATTTTTAATGTAACACTTTGTATAGATTTCTTATCCTGAGCGGTTGGTACATTTTTTATAACTCGTCACTTCATCTCTCTGGTTTTCTTGGTCTTCCTCGTTGGCTTTTGCTTTTATGTTTTTAAGATAAAATAAAATGATGATGATGTAATAATATTAAGAATAATGATAATAAAAGTAGCCATTCCTTTTTTTCTTTCTGTTCTGTTTCAGCAGCTCTTCTCATTCCTCTCACGTTTGTTGCAGAAAAAAAAAATATTTTACTGCTTCATTCACACACACACACACACACATCCTGGTGTGTGTGTGTGTGTGTGTGTCCAGTTTTCAGTGCTCATGTGTTTTCCTTTGAACTTACATTCACACATTAATATGAGTTTGTCTCATAATGTTGATCCATGTAGTTTCTCTTTTTTTTTTTTTGTTTAATCTGTAAATGACGACATGAATAAAACAGTTGTATTCTCAGACTCGGCTGTGGACGGAGTAACATCAGCTTATATTTAATAAATGTATTAATGAAGTGGAGTTTTGTGACTTTAATAAGAGAAAAAAATCATTTTATTGATTTGTCAAATATAAAAACAATTATTTATTTTTTAATCAATACAAAATAATGTAAAATTTAAAAAAAAAAAAACGAAGGCACTTTGTTGTGATTGTAAACAAGACAAAATGATTTTGATTCGTCCACAAACATCAGGTCAGGAACCAGGTTTAGTCTTTTTCTGTTAAAATGAGAAAAAAAAAACATTTCAGGAAACTGAAACTTTAACATGAACTGGAAATAATATTACACTGATTTATAATGTATTAATTATAATAAATATAATATTAATAATGACAATTTAAATTACAGAAGATTTAAATCTAAGAAAAAATATAAATGCAAAATATCTAAATATTAAAGAATATTCTCTAAATAATCTATATATATTATATATAATAAATATTTAAACAGATTATTTTATATTTAATGTTTATATATTTTATTTAAAAATATAAATAATATATTTTAACATTAAATATAAAATAATATAATATTTAAATATTATTTCTGCGCAAATCGTTTATTTAGATATTATATTTTATAATATTTAAATAACCAGTTTAACTGAACTGCTCCGTTCTTACTCATGTGTTGGTGTGTGAAGGTGATGTAGGAGTAAACCAGACTCCCAGCGATGCTGCAGGAAAACAAACACGCCTCAGTTGATTTTCCACAAAGAAAATCATCAAAACATTCAGATGAAGTTCGTCTCTTACCTGATGTTCAGACCGACGAAGTTCGTCCACGTGAAAATATAATCTCCTCCAAACACCATCCCCATGTAGGTCACCAGTATATTCTACAGGAATCACAGGGTCGGTCAACACGTCTACAACACGTCTACAACACGTCTACAACACGTCTACAACACGTCTACGTTCACGTCTACAACACGTCTACAACATGTCTACGTTCACATCGTTTCACGTCTCACGTCTCCACGTCTACAACACGTCTACAACACGTTCACGCCTAACACGTCTCACGCCTACAACACGTCTAACAACGTCGTTCCGTCTACGTTCAACGCGTCTACAAACATGTCTAACACGTCTACACGTCTACAACGTTCACGTCTATGTCTACAACATGTCTACAACATGTCTCAACACGTCTACGTGTCTACAACACGTCACAACTGTTCCGTCTACAACACGCCTACAACGCGTCTACGTTCACGTCTACAACATGTCTACAACACGTCTACAACATGTCTACAACACGTCTACGTTCACGTCTATGTTCACGTCTACAACATGTCTACAACATGTCTACAACACGTCTACAACATCTACAACAACACGTCGTTCACGTCTACACGCGTCTACAACATGTCTACAACACGTCTACAACACGTCTACAACACGTCTACGTTCACGTCTACAACACGTCTACAACACGTCTACAACACGTCTACAACACGTCTACAACACGTCTACAACACGTCTACAACACGTCTACAACACATCTACAACACGTCTACAACTGTCTACAACACGTCTACGTTCCGCACGCCTCTACAACACGTCTACGTTCACGTCTACAACACGTCTACAACACGTTTACGTTCACGTCTATGTTCACGTCTACAACATGTCTACAACATGTCTACAACACGTCTACAACATGTCTACGTTCACGTCTACAACACGTCTACAACACGTCTCTCGTTCTACGTCTACAACAACACGCTCTACGCACGTCTACAACACGTCTACAACACGTCTACGTTCGTCTACAACACGTCTAACACGTCTACAACACGTTCTACGTCTCACAACAACGTCTACAACACGTCTACAACACGTCTACAACACGTCTACAACACGTCTACAACACGCGTCTACGCCTACGTCTACAACACGTCTACGTTCACGTCTCACGTCGTCACGCCTACAACACGTCTACGTTCACGTCTACAACACGTCGTACACGTCCGTCTACAACACGTCTACGTTCTACGTCTACAACACGTCTACAACACGTCTACAACACGCGTCTCGTCTACAACACGTCTACAACCGCGTCTACAACGTCACGTCTACAACACGTCTACGTTCACGTCTACAACACGTCTACGTTCACGTCTACAACTCTACAACACGTCTACAACACGTCGTCAACGCGCGTCTACGTCTCACAACACGTCTACGTTCAACGTCTACAACACGTCTACAACACGTCTACAACACGTCAACCGTCTACAACACGTCTACAACACGTCGTACAACATCTACAACACGTCTACAACACGCGTCTACAACACGTCTACAACACGTCTACGTTCACGTCTACAACACGTCTACGTCCACGTCTACAACACGTCTACAACACGTCTACAACACGTCTACGTTCACGTCTACAACACGTCTACGTTCACGTCTACAACACGTCTACGTTCACTTCTACAACACGTCTACAACACGTCTATGTTCATGTCTACGTTCACGTCTACAACATGTCTACAACACGTCTACGTTCACGTCTACAACACGTCTACAACACGTCTACGTTCACGTCTACAACACGTCTACAACACGTCTACGTCTACGTTCACGCCTCTACACGTCTACAACACGTCTACAACCAACGTCTACAACACGTCTACAACACGTCGTCTACAACACGTCTACAACACGTCTACGTTCACGTCTACAACACGTCTACAACACGTCTACGTTCACGTCTACAACACGTCTACGTTCACGTCTACAACACGTCTACGTTCACGTCTACGTTCACGTCTACAACACGTCTACAACACGTCTACGTTCACGTCTACAACACGTCTACGTTCACGCTACAACTACGTTCACGTCTCAACATGTCTCATGTCTACAACACGTCTACAACGTTCCGCGTCTACGTTCACGTCTACACGTCTACAACACGTCTACGTTCACGTCTATGTTCCGTCGTCACAACTCACGTTCCGCGTACAACATGTCTACAACACGTCTACAACACGCCTACAACACGTCTACAACCGCGTCTACGTTCACGTCGTCTAACACGTCTACAACGTCTACAACACGTCTAACACGTCTACAACTCACGTCTACAACACGTCTGTCACGTTCCGCGTCTACAACACGTCTACAACACGTCTACAACACGTCTACAACACGTCTACAACACGCACGTCTACAACACGTCTACAACGTCGTCAACACGTCTACAACACGTCTACAACACGCGTCTACAACACGTCTACAACACGTCTACAACACGTCTACAACACACACCGTCTACAACACGTCTACAACACGTCAACGTCTACAACACGTCTACAACACGCTCAACGTCTACAACACGTCTACAACACGTCTACGTTCACGTCTACAACTCACGTCTACAACATCGTCTCAACACGTCTACAACACGTCTACGTTCACGTCTCGTTCGTCTACAACACGTCTACAACACGTCTACAACACGTCTACGTTCACGTCTACGTTCACGTCTACAACACGTCTACAACACGTCTACAACACGTCTACGTTCACGTCTACAACACGTCTACAACACGTCTCTACGTTCACGTCTATCTCTACACAACACCGTCTACAACAACACGTCTACGTTCACGCGTCTACACGCACGTTCTACAACACGTCTACAACACGTCTACAACACGTCTACGTTCACGTCTACAACACGTCTACGTTCACGTCTACAACACGTCTACAACACGTCTACAACACGTCTCACGTCTACGTTCACGTCTACGTTCACGTCTACAACACGTCTACAACACGTCTACAACACGTCTACAACACGTCTACGTTCACGTCTACAACACGTCTACAACACGTCTACAACACGTCTACGTTCACGTCTACAACACGTCTACAACACGTCTACGTTCACGTCTACAACACGTCTACAACACGTCTACGTTCACGTCTACAACACGTCTACAACACGTCTACAACACGTCTACAACACGTCTACGTTCACGTCTACAACACGTCTACAACACGTCTACAACACGTCTACAACACGTCTACAACACGTCTCGTTCAACACGTCTACAACACGTCTACGTTCACGTCTACAACACGTCTACAACACGTCTACAACACGTCTACGTTCACACGTCTACAACACGTCTACCAACACGTCTACAACACGTCTACAACGTCTCAACACGTCTACAACACGTTCTCTACAACACGTCTACACGTTCACGTTCTCTACAACACGTCTACGTTCCGTCTACAACGTCTACAACACGCTCACGTTCACGTCTACAACACGTCTACAACACGCGTCTTCGTCGCAACACGTCTACAACACGTCTACAACACGTCTACAACATGTCTACAACACGTCTACAACACGTCTACAACACGTCTACGTTCACGTCTACAACACGTCTACAACACGTCTACGTTCACGTCTACAACATGTCTACAACACGTCTACAACACGTCTACGTTCACGTCTACAACACGTCTACGTTCACGTCTACAACACGTCTACAACACGTCTACGTTCACGTCTACAACACGTCTACAACACGTCTACGTTCACGTCTACAACACGTCTACAACACGTCTACTCACACACGTCTACAACACGTCTACACAACGTCTAACACGTCTACAACACGTCTACAACACGTCTACAACACGTCTACGTTCACGTCTACAACACGTCTACGTTCACGTCTACAACACGTCTACAACACGTCTACACGTCTACGTTCACGTCTACAACACGTCTACAACACGTCTACAACACGTCTACGTTCACGTCTACAACGTCTACAACACGTCTACAACACGTCTACAACACGTCTTCACGTCTACGTCACGTCGTTCAACGTCTACAACGTCTACAACACGTCTACGTTCACGTCTACGTTCACGTCTACAACACGTCTACGTTCACGTCTACAACACGTCTACGTTCGTCTCACGACTACAACACGTCTACAACACGTCTACGTTCACGTCTACAACACGTCTACAACACGTCTACGTTCACATCTATAACATGTCTACGTTCACGTCTACAACACGTCTACAACACGTCTACGTTCACGTCTACAACACGTCTACAACACGTCAACACGTCTCACGTCGTCGTCTACAACACGTCTCACGTCTACAACACGTCTACAACACGTCTACAACACGTCTACAACACGCTCTACGTTCCGCGTCTACAACACGTCTACAACACGTCTCTTCGGTCTCACGTCACAACACGTCTACAACGTCTACAACACGTCTATGTTCACGTCTACGTTCACGTCTACAACACGTCTACAACACGTCTACAACACGTCTACGTTCACGTCTACAACACGTCTACAACACGTCTACGTTCACTTCTACAACACGTCTACAACACGTCTATGTTCACGTCTACGTTCACGTCTATAACACGCCTACAACACGTCTACGGTCACGTCTACATTCATGTGGATCAACAGCAGCTCTAATGACTCACCTTGATACAGCCAATGATGGAGGTGGTGAGTGCCGAGTTGTACTGAGTACACAACATGATGGAGTACATCAAAATAAATCTGATGGAGCAGAGACCAGTTAAACCACAGTCAGTGTTTCATGTTTGTCAGCAGATGATGAATGTAGTGATGTCGTTTTACCCCATAACACAGGAGAGAACCAACTGTGCGACAAACATCTGGTTGGACCATCCGTCGAACTGCAGCGCCTGTAGTCACATGACGTCAATACAAAACAATAATGTTTAATTACTTAAAGTGATGGTCTGTATATAATCTACAGTGTTCAATTCTTCATCGACACGTTTGAATGTTTATAAACAGTCGTTGTCTTCAGCTCATGTAGTGACGTTAGGATCATTCTGGCTTCTGATTGGTTGAGGTGAGATCATGTGACATCATGTGAATCCAAGAAGTGTTAAGAAACACTGCTACTAAACGTTGACCCGTCTGTCTTCAGGTGTTTCCTTAAACCAGCAGGTGACCAGGTCCAGACCACATCACAAACCTGCATGTGACACGTTTTATGTTTGTTTGGACGAAGCTAACATGAAGCTAACATGAAGCTAATATGAAGCTAACATGAAGCTAACATGAAGCTAATATGAAGCTAACATGAAGCTAACATGAAGCTAATATGAAGCTAAATTATCAGATTTACTATTTAAATATAATATTTCTATTTGCCTCATATCTGCTCAATGTAGCTACAAGCTTATGCTACAATATATAGTTTTACCAACTATATTTAAGTTAGAAGTTAAAATTTCCAACTTATTCCCGTTAACAGAAAGTTTCCATTTGTGTTAGAACTTTAAGTGCAGCACATCTCACCGCGTGTACGTCTCCAGAGTAGAGGGCGTAAGCTGTAGTGGGGAACATCATGATCAAAGCGTTGTAGTAGAGGAGGCCGTATTTACCCAGCTCCTGTTCAAACACAGACTTTTTATTCATGTAAAAAAACAAAGAAGCTTCACACTGTGAGATGAACATCTGTGTTCACCTTGGAGTCGAGTTTCTGCTTCACGTAGGCACCGCTGGCTGCAGTCAGGACGTTGTTCAGCATTATGAACACGTATCCTTCCAGGTCGAAGGTTAAATCATCGCTACAGAAACAAACAAGGACGAGTCAGAGACCAATGACTCCAACGGGTGTTGGAATCAGACGTGTCAGGATCTTACCTGGCGGCGATAAACGCACCAAAGATCATAGTGAACACCGTCAGTTTAACGGATGTGGAGAACGTCTTTCTGTGAAGACAAGAGACAAGAAACAGGTCGTAGTTTAAAAAACAAACGTTGATTTAAACGAGCAAAAACAGATAAACAGGTAAGATGAACCTACTTCAACAAGAGTCCTTCAAACACCATGGTGAGAAAAATACTGAACCTCCTCAGAACTGTGAACATCGGTAAACTAGGAAACAGAAACATGTAGATTTTTAAATTAAATATATTTAATAATGTTATTAATAAATTAAACATCTCACTTGAGTCTCTGAGTCCCAAACAGTCCTGATATTTGATTCCCCACGTAGAGCAGAGGCAGCGGGAACATCTGGACAATAAGAAGAATCATTATTATGGTTTTTATCTTCGACGTGACATCGTCTTCATCGTCTCTGTGACGTCACTCCTCACCTTGCGTGGCGTACTCAAATCCAGATCTGGAAACGAGATGACGCCGAGCATCTTCCCGGTCCTCAGAACCACGACTGTCGCCAACATCTGCAGAAACATCTGTGTTTGTTTACCAGGACGGGAAATATGTGACTCGACACCACAAAGACTCAGTGAGTCACAGACTCAATGAGACAAAGACTCAATGAGACAAAGACTCAATGAGACAAAGACTCACCTGTCCGATACCGACACATGTTGACGATGGAAATCTGAAAAACATGAAAATTGACTGATTAAATTATTTAAATAATTAATGACATTTTTATCAACGCTGCTTCTCAAGAAACAAGAAACACAACAACACATTAATATCTCATTTAATATAATACAACTTTAGTTTAGTCTTTCTACTAATAATCTAATGTAGTAATTAACTAATTAAATGTAGTAATTAATGAGTTAATTAGTTTTACTACATGTTAATTAAACCTGTCGTGTGTTAGATGAACGTGAAGTTTTGTCTAATGAGTTAACAAGTTAACAATCTTTAACCAGGTTGTTTTTATTTTATAAAAGTTTCTTCCGTGCTTTTATTTTGTAAGGTGTGATCGTGTTAGTTGAACTGATGTTTACATTGAAGAAACATAATCAGTGACGTCATCAACAACACAAAAGTGATGAACTTTGTCCCACTTTGGTTCCTGTAGCGCTGAACTTTTACCTGTAACCGGTGAGGACGTTTTTGTTCACAACAACGATGAGAAACGAACTGACTCCGTAAAACGCTGCGGCGGCTAGTTTCAGAAACACAGTGGGACCGTCCCCGGTAACGTCCCCGGTAACGTCTCCGGTAACGTCCCCGGCGGTACCGGAGGATGCTCCCTCCGGTGGCGGGCCTCTCTCTGCGGGCTCCCGGCGACGTTTCTGAACCTGAGCCATCGGCAAAGTGAATAAGTTCACACGGAAACCTGGGGAGTCGCCTCGCGCATGCGCAGACCCGCTCCCTGTCGACGAAGGCGGAAGTGAAACGAAGGGAATCATCTTGAATCAAAGACGGAAACAGTTTGATTTTCTCTGTTGTTTTTGTTTTAAAAGTCACAGTTTTATCAACTAAACATTTATTTCCGTCACCGACCTTTTGTGAGAAGATTCAGGTAAAAATGATTTATTTTATCTGTTAATGTTGATGAAAATGTTACGTTATATTATGTTTTTATAGAGTTTACATGGTATTTGTGTTATACTCTGATTTAATGTTAATGAGGGGAAATATTTGTCTGTTTATTATCTTTATATAAAATAGATGAATATATTAAAACATTTAAATAGTGTTACTAATTAAATATGATAATAACATATAAACATATAATATTAAAATAATGAAAATAATAATATAGAGTTATTATAAAAATTTGAATTATTTGTAATATCAATTGCAATTATAATAATTAGGTTTCTTGAATTTTATAATTCTATATATAATTTTATATATATATAAAATTATAAACAGTAGACAAGACCCAAGGTGCAGACTGTGCAAACATGCCCCTGAGACAGTCCAGCACATAGTATCAGGGTGTAAGATGCTAGTCAGGTCAGTGTGGAAATAGCTGGAATAGTGTCCAGGAACATTTGTACCAAGGATGGAACAGAAGGACCCAAATCCCAATGGGCTGGGCCACAGAAGGTGCCAAGGTTCTGTGGGACTTCAGCTTCTAGACAAACAGGACAAACAGGTCCTGGTTAACCAAGCGGACATAGTGGTGGTGGACAAAGTGCAGAAGAAGCAGTGGTGATAGATGTGGAGATACCAGCTGACGCCAACATCAGGAAGAACGAACACGAAAAGGTTGAAAAGTACCAAGGGTTGGAAAGAACAACTGCAACAGATGTGGACGGTCAAGGTGAGCGTGGTCCCTGTGGTAGTAGGAGTGACCCCCAAACTGGTAGACTGGCTCCAACAGATCCAGGAACAGCATCTGAAGCCTCAGTCCAGAAGAGCTCAGTCCTAGGACCAGCTAAGATACTGGACAGAAGCCTCAGACTCCCAGGTCTCTGGTAGAACCGAGCTGAGAATAACAGATACCACCCAGGAGGGTGAGAAGGAGATTTTTGTTTTTTAATAAAATAAATTATAATATAATATAATAATCATTTTATTCTATGAATAAGAATAACATTATGATAATTATTAATAATAATTTTCGTCACAGCTCCGTGCTCTTATTTTGAAGTTCTCGTCGTTGTTCCGGAAGCGATCGGTAAAAACACCGCGTCGTCTTTGTGGTCGGTACCGTCTCCGTCCCCCGGTGCTCCTCACCGACCCTCGGCCCCGGAGCGGAGCTGTCTGACCGGTTTCATGTGGCGGGAAATGTCGTTGCTAAGCAGCAAAGCGCTGCACGAGCAGCTGTCGGTGATCATGGGCGCGTTGACCAAAGCGGCGGTGGCGGAGATCTGCGAGGTGGTGGAGGAGGGATACGCCGCCCTGCAGGCGGAGATCAGCCGCGGCCGCCGGGAGAACGAGGCGCTGAGGAAGAAGCTGCACCTCATAGAGTCTATAGTGGTCCGAGGAGGAGGAGGAGGTGGAGGAGGAGGGAAGGAGGAGACGGAGACAGACCAGGAGGTGGAGGACGGAGCTCCGCTGACGGAGACACCGCAGCGGGGAGATGGAGGAGACGGAGACCGCGGAGCAGCGGTGGTGACGCGGGACGAGGTAAACACACGAGACCGGTACCGACTCTGATCCGGATCTGAAACCAGACTGTTGAAATCCGGTGTTACTGGTTGACACGTTACTGAAGTAACTGAAAGTTTTAGTGGTTCAGAACATTATTGATCACAGAGAAATGATTATTGATTATTGATTAGTTACATATTATTGACTAGAGATCGATGTTTAGACATAACTAGTTACAGATTACTGATCACTGATTATTGATTACTGATCACTGGTTATTGATTACTGATCACTGGTTATTGATTATTTATCTCTGATCATCTCAAACATCATATTGATATTTAATCGTGATTTTAATCAATTATTTTATTCACATTTTTATTTACTGATCAGTTTTAACAGATTTATTTATCAGTTATTTATTTTGAATATTTACTCATTTTTACTCATTTATTTATTTTAATGTTTTTTTATAGGAATTAAAATGTCTCGTCAATATTTTTTATCTGATTTAATTATCAGATCTTAAACTGATCAATCTACCATTTTTATTGATTTGTTTTGTTAATATTTACTAATTACATTTATTTAGTTATAATTTGTATTTTTGGTCTGTTTTGATCAATTTAATATATTTTTATTGATTTATTACTTATTTTTTCTTTTGTAAACTCATTTATTTACATATTTATGAATTTATTATTGTCTTTTTTTAATGAAATAATTTCAAAGCTGCGACCATCAGTCATTTTTGTCGTCAATACATTTAATTGATTCAGTTTTTAGTTTCCATCATGTCGTTATCAGGTGAAGCCGGGAGGTCGTCAGTCAGATAACAAGACAATTAACTTTGATTAAATCAATAATTAAATAAGTTTTAAGTTTCGACGTTCGAGCTTCTTCTTGATGATAATTTAGTGACTTTAGACGAAGAAGAAGAGTCGATCCATCACGACTGGTTTTGATCTCGATCAACTTCCTGTTTCATCAGATAAAAACGTCACATCTGTTCTTTGTTCGTCTGCAGCTTCCGGAGGTCGTTCTGATCAAAGACGAAGACTCAGACAGCGACGACGCCGTCGTTGATGAAGGTGAGCGAGTTTAGTTGTTGTTGATTCATTGTTGCATCGTTTTGAATTAAACCCTGAAAATACAAACCGTTCTGTAGTTTAGTCAGTTTAGTTTAGTAAACGTTTCATCTAAAGAGAAACTTTGTTTCTTTTCCACCAAATACATTTCACATGGATCCATCAAACCCATTTGATACGACAGCAGATTCATTTTATTTTATATAAAACAACCACTGACATTTAATTTCTGCTTGTTTCCATATCGATCACTTTCACATAAAAGACATAATCAGGTCTAGTTGAGTTTTATTTGAAGAAAAAAATCAATTCACTTTAAAAAAAGATCAAACAGAAAAATATGTGACTTTATCTTTATGAGTTTAGATCATTTTTCTTTGTTTCTTCAGTCACATTTACAACCATCAACATGAAACAGCTGCATTTTCAAAGATGTGACACTTTGATTGTTACAATGTTAAAACACTTTTTATTCTAATGTTACAACATCTCTTCAATCTTCAAAATAAGAAGCTTTTCATTAGAAAAACAAGTGACGTCAGAATAAAATAAAGGCTCCAGAGAGTCGTGTTTGGTTTTCATTAGTTATGTTTTGTTGTTGATCTCCAGTTGGTTCATTGTTATTTGACGGTTTAAATGATCAACACCAGATGACGTCGTCGTCAACGTTAATGACGACGGACTCTGTTTTTCTTCCAGACAACAGAAGCTCTGGTGACGTGGCGTCGACGTCGACTCCAGTCGGCCGTGGTCTGAAGCGTCACTGGACGAGAAGCGACGAGGCTGAGAAGAAGTCGCCGTCCGAACAGGTGGTGTTGAAACCGACGCAGAGGACGAGCGTCTCCGTCTACTCCCTGGACTCGCCGCCTCACGACGGCTCGCCCGGCTGCTCCTCTCAGCTCTGTGGAGATCAGGCGGACGCCGGCGAGTCGGTCTGCTCCTTCTCCTCGCAGATGGACCCGGACGTCCACCTGGTCCAGGACTGCTCCCTGGGTCCCCCTGGCGCCAACAGACAGACGTACTTCGGCGGCGGCGGCGCTCTGATGGAGTCTCAGTCGCCGTCGAACAGAACAGAAATGGATCTGAGCCTCACGTGGACCAAACAGACAAAGACTCAGATGCCTTTCGCTCAGTTTCACCAAAACGAAAATGTGGACGGCGACGCCTTCGGGCTCAAACTGGTCAGCGTCACGGGTTCGACGGGCGCGGACGGCCGGCTGTCGGAGAGCAGCGGCTCGGCGTTCGAGTACGAAGACGGAGACATGGTGAACTTCGGCCTCTACAGGGACCAGACGGGTCGCAACGGGCAGCGGGGGAAACGCTTCATCTGCTCCATCTGCAACAAAACCTACGCCACGTCTCAGAACCTGGACGTTCACATGCGGATCCACACGGGCGAGCGGCCGTTCAGCTGCAGCCAGTGTGGAAAGAAGTTCACCCAGTCGGCGCATCTCAAGTCGCACCTGAGCGTTCACTCCGGAGAGCGGCCGTACGCCTGCACGCGCTGCTCCCGCAGCTTCATCGTCAAATACAGCCTCACGCTACACATGAAGAAATGTCACCAAACTGTCTGAGGCCACGGCGCCACCTACTGTACATAGTTTATACGTTTAAAGACTTCAGGTTTCACTTTCAGTAACAGTTTGATCTATTGATCAGATCCTCCACGTTCCAGAGCAAGTCACACTTACAACTTTCACTTGATCCTACAACTTTACTGCAACAAAACGTCTACAAACTCCACAACTTTACTGCAACAAAACGTCTACAAACTCCACAACTTTACTGCAACAAAACGTCTACAAACTCCACAACTTTACTGCAACAAAACGTCTACAAACTCCACAACTTTACTGCAATATTTTAAAAAAAGCTGCAGCTAAATCAGGCAGAACGAGCCTATATGGAGGAACCATAATTAACCAGGTTGTTGAAGGAAATATTTTGATAATCAAGTTTTAATTTTAATAATTTGAACATTTGTCGTTTTTATTTTCTGAAACGGCCGAGTTGATTTTTTTATTTGACAGTGAAAATCAAGAGTTTCTGTCTTTACTGTTTCAGGTTTAATGTGACAATTTAACAACGTGTTTCATAGAAAAAGTTGTTTGTGTTAAAAACAACAACAGCAACACTGTGTAAATGACGTGTGTCATGCAATTAAAATAAAATCTGAACTTGTTTTGTGTCAGATTTTGTCTTTTATATCATATTTGAGCTAGCTGCCTGTTGTTTTACTTTTGTTTGTTAGATAGCTATTTTTTAGCTCAGCACCATAAGAAATGATATTTTAACCAGTCACTGTCGTTTGTACTCAACAAGGTTGTAACTGATATGAGATAAAAGTTTATCTATAGCTATTTTTATTTTGTTAGCATCTTGTACGCTCAGTGCTAGGACATGTAAATGAGTTGATAAATATCTTTCAGTTTTGTTAATAACATTTGCGTCCAGTACGAGGTCATGTGATCTCACAAAGATACAAAATATCCATGTTCAGCATAAAAACAACAAACTAGAAGGTTGCCAGCGTCGTATGGGGTCCACGCCCTGGTGCAGTGGAGGAAGCAGGTTGGACGGTTTGAAAGCAGGACACGAGGGTCGAATGTTCCTGAAACCCGGTGAGTTTGTACAGAGTCTTCCACAGATGCCTCAGTCCGCCACTAGAGGGAGTCAGAGGCTGAAGCAGGTGGGAAAAGGCCTGACAGGAGCCGGTGACCAGGGGAAACTGGACCTAACTACTGAATTTTTATGTCACCAGTGGCGCCCCCTACTGACTGAATTGCATGACACTTTGTGGGTTTTTAAAGAGGCAACCACAGATTATGGTTATAAAATTTCATGCAGTTTGCTCATTTGGTTTGCGAGATATGAACATGTTGTCATTTTAGCGCCCCCTAAAGCCCAAAATGAAACTTGGCATGAATGTAGGTAAGAGTATTAGAATCAAGGTTGTCAAGTTTCATAGAGATTGGGTAGAAACTGAATATATATATATATATATATATAAATATATAAAACGTCTGATTGAAAAGTCGACTCTTTCAGTTTCTATGTGAATTTAGATGGTGACCAGTGACAGCAACACAATTACACTAGAGGACAATGTTTCACATTTAAACTGCAGATAAACTCCAAATAAAATTAGCAATAATTTGTCAAAAAAACAAGAGAACTGTAAATTTCCTCCTTGACGATCAACACATTCATCTTCTTTTAAACTAAACTCAACCTGAACACTGCTACCACTTCACTGTGACACCTCAACCATGTAACTCAAAGTGACCGTTTCCATTTAAAACCCAACTCAATGTTGTTGAACTAAAACATGACTGAGATGACGGAGCAGGACCCAAGTCAGAGATGGAAGAAGAAACTAAAAGATGAAGAGAAACATACGTCACCTTCACAGGAACGAGACCATCTAACGTCCTATGATCATTTAGAGAAACGTAGAGTTTAAAGCTCCTGTCAGAGACTCCTCCACTTCACTGAGGAGCTGAGTCAGCGACTGACACAATATGCTGACTCATGGTCTGAGTCTGAAGGTCTCGAGTCAACGAACTGTTAGTTAACATGATATATTAATGGCCGTCCATTAATACATCATGTTAACCTTTTTTGATATAACTGCTTGTTGGACATTTTTTTTATTTTTGTTTCAATAAAAACTTTAAACGGATCATGGACTCTTTAAATTTGTGGACGTGTCGCAAAAGAGCTTCAAGTTCCTCAGCAGGTGAAGTAATGAAAGACAGCTGCAAAAACAAGAACACATATGTTTCTATGAATATATCAGATGTACCATGAAGACGCTTTATTTCTATACAATATTGACAATATATCACCAGGAGAGATGAGAGGGACGGGGCAGTGTAGTGGTATGTTGGGGGAGGCACTGGACTGGTCAACCTGGACAGGTTTTTCACTGCTGAAGAACCTGAAGAACCTGAACCTGAAGAACCTGAAGAACCTGATCCATCAGAATCCACCAGGACCTGGTGTTGACGTCTGCAGATGAAAGTCACAGAAAACTCTCAAAGATGAAAACTGTTTTTAACTAAATCGACTGTTTTCCTCGTGGTGAACGTGTTTCTATCGATTTTTTTAATACCTGGAACACTTTTGTGCTTTGCGCATGCGCACTTCCGGTCGTGTCGCATCACTTCCTGGTTTCCGTCGGAACCGCTGACGCACAGGTGAGTTCCCACGTTCACACACGCAAAGTGTGCGCGTGCTGTTCCGTGTTCGTCACACGGATTCAGATTCGGTTCGGCACCGACAGACGCACGCGGCGGGTGGTACCATGTCCCCGGCCGCCGCCTTCCACGCGCAGCTGGCCTCCATCATGGAGGTGCTGGCCAACACGGCGGTGGCGGAGATCTGCGAGCTCGTGGACAGCGGATACTCGGTGCTGCAGCTGGAGATCTCGCGGAGCCGCAAAGAGAACGAGGTGCTGCGGAGGAAACTGCGGCTCATGGAGCTACGGGCGGCTCGCGCGAGCGCCCTGCGAGCCGCCGCCGCCGCCGCGGGGCTGCCGCACGCGAGCAACAGAGCTCGAGCTCAGCTGACGACCCCTCATCATCATCATCATCACCATCATCACCATCACCCCGGCAACGAGCCGAGGACGGACCGAACGTCCGGAGGTAACCGTTAAAATTCAAAAATAACCACGACGTTCTAGAACGCGAGGTGCGTTTACTGACCCTCCGGAAATAAACCGGAGAAAAACTCACCTGAATGATGACGAGTGATTCCACGTCTGTCATCAAGTGTTTTTAAAATTAAATCATATTTGTTCAGTTCCACAGTGTCCATCAGATTCTGTAATCACATATTAACTGTTCAACGACTCACAGGTCACGGTGGGATCATTCTCAACCTAATGTCATGTAGCTAAGTTAGTAAAGTTAACTAACATGTCACAGACTTAACTAAAATAAGTTCAGTAACCAGCTTTTAATTAGCTAGAGTGAAACTCCTTCGTACACGTCCATGTTTCTTATCTTCACATCTTCTCTGTCACGTGGTCTAGATGATGTGGTTCTGCCCAGATTACACCTGGAGGCGCCGCCGTGTGTCGACCCCACGCCGCTGCCCTCTGACCCCGGACAGGAAGCCACACAGGTAACCATGGTAACGACGAGGCTATGCCACATGCTACGGCTGCAGCTGCTTCACCTCCTGGTGTCTGGTTTGTGTGGTTACAGTCGGCTGCAGCTGAGTCAGACCTGACGACCGCCGTGATCAAGGTGGAGGACGACGGTGACGAGTCGTGGTCGCAGGCTGCTGACGGTGAGGACTAGGATATAAACGTTACGTAGTTTAGTTTACATTTAGTCTTTTTAGATTAAAAAGTAGCTCTGAAAGTTTTATTTTGTAGCTAACTGGTTAACCAGCTAACTGTTGTGAGTTTAATATGATAAATGATACATGACTAAACATTTACAAAGGATCCTCTTTAATTTAACGTTTCTTATATTGTTGTACGATCGTTTCACGTTATCACAGAGGAAAAGAGAAAAACCTGACGTGAGTCAAACTCTGTCAGTGTGTTTCTGACCATCGACGCCGTTAAGTCATTTATTTATTTATTGGTCCAACATTATTTATATGTCAACAATCATCTGTCACGATTCATAAACGTCATATTCTCTATGTTTGGTTCAGTTTCTGTTTAAAATCTGTCTTTATTATCATTGTAAGAAGGTGACGATGTGTTTCTGTCTCCAGACGGTTTCGGTCGCGTCGTTGAAGGACAGACGGAGACCGAGGCTCCGCCCCCTCCGACCAAACACGAGTCAGTGACCGACGGTGGCGACTCGTCTCGATCCTGGACCAGCGGTGAGGTCAGCCCCACCTCCATGAACACCGGTCAGCAGTCAGAGCCCGGCGGGTACGACGGCCTCATGTACGACCCTCAGCTCCAACCTGGCTCCCATACTACCCACAATCCTCTGGGGGAGGACCCCGGCTGCTTGTTTGTGTTGAGCGTTTCAGGCGATCCAGGCGGCGGCGGCGGCTTCTCTTTCAACGACGGTGATGGAAACCAGCAGCCTGCTGTTTACACAGACGACCAGCAGAGGGCGCTGCTGGCCACAGAGGACGGACAGAACGCCTTCATCAGACCCGCCGGCGGCAGCAGAGACGACGACGGCGGCGGGAAGTCGTTCGTCTGTAACTGCTGCGGTAAAACTCTGTCGTGTCTGAAGAACCTGAGGACCCACATGAGGGTCCACACGGGAGAGAAGCCGTTCGTCTGCTCGCTCTGCGGCAAACGCTTCTCCGACTCCAGCAACCTGAAACGCCACCAGAGCGTCCACACCGGAGAGAAACGCTACGGCTGCGTCCACTGTGGCAAACGCTTCGCTCAGTCCAATTCTCTGAAGGTTCACATGGCCGTGCACTCCGACTGTAAACAGTTCAGGTGCTCGTTCTGCAGCAAGACCTTTATATCAGGAGGACACCTGCGGCGCCACGTCACCGTCCACGCTGGAGAGAAACCGTTCACTCACAGCGACGACGGAAACAACGATTAATGACCACTGGTTCTGTCGCACTTCAAAGACAAGAAAAAGAAACTAGACGCACCAGGATTTCATGATGTTGTGATCTCAACTATTAACACAAATTCAACCAAACACTGAGAATCCTTGTAAACGTTGATCCAAACGTCAGTGAATCACGTCCTTGTTTCTTTTAGAAGACGCAGGAAACATGTGAGATAAAAGTGTCACATTTACCTTCAACATCACTAAGGACCAAGAGAAACAGTCTCCGGGCAGATTTCACCACAGAGGAGGAAACTGTTTTATATTGTTGTCTTAAAGGAAAGTAAGTATGAAACTTTCTGACTGAGTTCAGGCCTTTTTTTCACATTGTTGCAATAAAGTTGCAGCAATGAGTCTAAGTTGTATTTTTTTTTTCTTCTTTTAAAGGGAAATAAATCACAGTAACAGTATATTTATGAAGGTTTATGGATTTCATGATGTTGTGATCTCAACTATTGACACTAATTCAACCAGTGGTTGTGGATTTTCCTGAGGTGTTTGACTGGTGACTACCTATAACCAGCTACAGTCCAGGAAACTGAACTGACACTTTAAAAATAACTAAATAACATCAGAGTCAGATCCTCCAGGATTAATGATGTTATGATCAGAAACTATTAACTCTAATTAACCATCATCATCATCATCATCATTGATCCAAACGTCAGTGAATCACGTCCTTGTTTCTTTTAGAAGACGCAGGAAACATGTGAGATAAAAGTGTCACATTTACCTTCAACATCACTAAGGACCAAGAGAAACAGTCTCCGGGCAGATTTCACCACAGAGGAGGAAACTGTTTTATATTGTTGTGGAGCAACAAGAGGAAGTCGTCTGTTGAGAAACAACTTTGTCACCGAGAAACAGACGGAGAAAGTTAGAAACACAGGGAGGACGTGAGACCAGACACGTCTCTGACACTGGTTTATACCTTCACTTTATTACCTGTTTAATAGAATGAAACTGTTATTAACTTTGACTTGATCCTGCAACAAAATGTCTAAAAACATCACAACGATCATGATTTTTTTATAAAAAGTAGTGAAATGAGGCAAATTAAACGTCAACAATCTGATCAGACTGTGGTCTGGAGTTAGTCACTGTCAGTCTAAAGCTTTTTATTTTTGTTCTAAGTTTTTACCAGTTTAAATGTCCTAAACGTTGTTGGTAACATGTCAGAGCAGGAAACTGTTTTTCACTGCTGCGCCACTAAACAATAATGTTTTAAACTGAGTAAGAGAGAAAAAACAGTCAAGGAACATGAAGCTGGTGTCATTTTGAAAAACAGGGTGACAGTTTGGATCTGGAGGGAAGAAGAAACGACCGACGTCTCGTTGCAGCCAGAAAATATAAAAACCTGCATGTTTGTCTCAACGTTTAAATCTTATTTATCGCTTTGTATTTTCTTGTGAACTGAACAAAAAAAAGAAGATATTTTCATTTTGTGACACTTTCTGTCTGATTTTTATGTGATTATATTAATTTTTAATAAAAACAGAAGCTGTCATCTTTGGTGTCTATGTACAAATTATCAGAAAGTATAATACAGCATCAGAAACACCAGGTACCTGATTCACACAGAACCACAGTTTAATGATTCTACAGTAAATGTATTATTTTATAATCTGAATGATTGATATGTTTAGCAGCAGAGTCACTTCTATTGATTTGTTGTTTATGAACAGAGAAAGACAGTGAACGGCTCAAAATGACAATAAAATGAACCAGCACATACTGACACCTACAGTTTGAATTTACTAGAATGTCGCTTAGATTACGACTTGAAAAAAACAAAGACAAAGACTTGAATCAAGTCAGGTCGTCTACCTCTGGTCCACGAGTCCTCTGATCATAAACATGATGAACCAGTTGATGTTCTGGTCCATGTTAAAGATAATGGTTTTAACATGTGATGAGTGAATGTTAAAGATAATGTTTGACTGGAGAGTTTTTAGTGACAGGCAGCAAGCGTTACTGTAGGTTTAGTGTGAGACCACGTGGCGACTACTAGCGCTGGTCTGGCTACATTTACGTCACCGTCAAACTCTGGCGCTAACGTTAGCTTAACAGCAGCTACGCTAACCTAGGAAAATATCTGACCTGGTCAGTTTTATCACCTGCTCCTCGTTCTCTCTTCAGCCGGGAAGAAACTGTGACGTGACGTCACCTACCAGACTGTTGGTTTGTAGTCGAACCAGTTAAATCAACAATTACACCACAAACACAGTCTTGACTCACTGATAGTTTCAT
>CM028916.1:1700156-1875795 GCA_016801845.1 Polydactylus sextarius
ATGTTAAAGATAATGTTTGACATGGAGAGAGTCTGTTTAGTGACAGGCAGCAAAACTTATCATATGCGTTACTGTAGGTTTAGTGTGAGACCACGTAGCGACTACAACGCTGGTCTGGCTACATTTACGTCACCGTCAAACTCTGGCGCTAACGTTAGCTTAACAGCAGCTACGCTAACCTAGGAAAATATCTGACCTGGTCAGTTTTATCACCTGCTCCTCGTTCTCTCTTCAGCCGGGAAGAAACTGTGACGTGACGTCACCTACCAGACTGTTGGTTTGTAGTCGAACCAGTTAAATCAACAATTACACCACAAACACAGTCTTGACTCACTGATAGTTTCATTTAAATTAACATACAGGACGTGTGTGATTCAGGGTAGAAGTCAAAGTGGATCAGAAAATAATTGTTATTTCTCTGTTGACTATCATTCTTTTTTTTTTCGATCCGAGGACCAGTGGGAACAACAGGAAGGGGCGAGACGTATGGACAAGTACGTATGTGGAGTATAAAAGGTCTGACATTAGGAGCCTTGGAGGTTACATATTTACAGCGATGCTGATCAACACAACATTTATCAATCTGCTATGCTGATGTTCCCATAATCCCCTCAGATAGATCAGTTGTTAGGAGTGAGACTGAATCAATAAGGAGAAGATGATGTCGTTAAGAGAAGTATGACACGGAGGAGACGTCTGAGCTCGAGGTGCAAGTCGTCGTTTCACTTTCACGTCACGTCCATCGCTGCGCCGCAAAACTCTCTTTTCTACACAAGATCCAGAGTTGAAACGGAAACTGGGAGATAAAAGGTTTGGTATCAGTCTCGCAAGGTTTGGGACGATGGGAAGAAAATCTGAATATGACACTGACAAAACGTTAACCGTCAAACTGGAGATGACAAGTTTGTCGTGAACAAACAGACAAATCTGCAAAAACTTCCTCCTGCAGACCCAAGAACCTGCTGATAAATGTCTGACTGCAAGTGTAATAAATCCCGTCAAAGCAAATCCCAAAGGAGCAATTACCGTTGTGTTGTCGCCATATAACAACGAGCATAAGAAAAATAGAAAAATAACAACAACAAAAAAAGGAAACATCATTAATACATCACCAATGCTACGATGTCTTTACATGGACGAGGCTGCACTTCCTCTGAAAACATTTCACTAGTAGATATTCTGGTTGGAGTGAGTCCATTATGTGTTGGAACAGAGGATAATGAGAAAAAAGGGTGTGTGTGTGTGTGTGTGTGTGTGTGTGTGTGTGTGTGTGTGTGTAAAACACCAGCTGCCAGCGACAACACTCGTCAAGCGGGAAGAATCTCCTGGGAGGCAACAGATTTTATGTTGGCGAACGAAACACGTGAGTGTTTCAGCTTCTCTGTGATTCTGTTCATGTTTTTGTCGACGATGGAAATGAAGAAATATTTACTCAAATACAGAAACTAAAAGACATAGTTGTACTTTAGTTGTGAGTTTATATTTTATTATTTTATATTTCTCATATCTCAGTACTAACGTGTTGGAAAAAGAAACAGAGATTTAAATCAAACATTGACGTCATGTTTCCATCATGTTTAAGGTTCAGTAGATTCGTTATATTATTGTTTCTCTAGTCCACACTAGTCCACACTAGTCCACTCTAGTCCACACTAGTCCACTCTAGTCCACTCTAGTCCACACTAGTCCACTCTAGTCCACTCTAGTCCACACTAGTCCACTCTAGTCCACTCTAGTCCACACTAGTCCACACTAGTCCACTCTAGTCCACTACTAGTCCACTCTAGTCCACACTAGTCCACACTAGTCCACTATAGTCCACTCTAGTCCACTAGTCCACTAGTCCACTAGTCCACTAGTCCACTCTAGTCCTCTAGTCCACACTAGTCCACCACTAGTCCACTCTAGTCCACACTAGTCCACTAGTCCACTCTAGTCCACTCTAGTCCACACTAGTCCACACTAGTCCACTCTAGTCCACTCTAGTCCACACTAGTCCACACTAGTCCACTCTAGTCCACTCTAGTCCACACTAGTCCAGTCCACACTAGTCCACACTAGTCCACTCTAGTCCACACTAGTCCACACTAGTCCACACTAGTCCACACTAGTCCACACTAGTCCACACTAGTCCACTAGTCCACACTAGTCCACACTAGTCCACTCTAGTCCACACTCTAGTCCACACTAGTCCACACTAGTCCACCTAGTCCACTCTAGTCCACACTAGTCCACACTAGTCCACTAGTCCACTAGTCCACACTAGTCCACTCTAGTCCACACTAGTCCACAGTCCACTCTAGTCCACACTAGTCCACACTAGTCCACACTAGTCCACACTAGTCCACTCTAGTCCACACTAGTCCACTCTAGTCCACTCTAGTCACACTAGTCCACTCTAGTCCACACTAGTCCACACTAGTCCACACTAGTCCACACTAGTCCAGTCCCACACTAGTCCACTAGTCCACCTAGTCCACACTAGTCCACTCTAGTCCACTCTAGTCCACACTAGTCCACACTAGTCCACACTAGTCCACAGTCCACTAGTCCACACTAGTCCACACTAGTCCACACTCTAGTCCACACTAGTCCACTCTAGTCCACACTAGTCCACACTAGTCCACACTAGTCCAGTCCACACTAGTCCACTACACTAGTCCACTAGTCTCTAGTCCACACTAGTCCACACTAGTCCACACTAGTCCACCACTAGTCCACACTAGTCACACTAGTCCAGTCCACTAGTCCACACTAGTCCACACTAGTCCACTCTAGTCCACACTAGTCCACACTAGTCCACTCTAGTCCACACTAGTCCACTCTAGTCCACACTAGTCACACTAGTCCACTAGTCCACACTAGTCCACAGTCTCTAGTCCACTCTAGTCACACTAGTCCACACTAGTCCACACTAGTCCACACTAGTCCACACTAGTCCACACTAGTCCACTCTAGTCCACACTAGTCCAGTCCACTCTAGTCCACACTAGTCCACTCTAGTCCACTCTAGTCCACACTAGTCCTACACTAGTCCACACTAGTCCACACTAGTCCACACTAGTCCACACTAGTCCACACCACACTAGTCCACTCTAGTCCACACTAGTCCACACTAGTCCACACTAGTCCACTCTAGTCCACTCAGTCCACTCTAGTCCACTCTAGTCCACACTAGTCCACCACTAGTCCACACTAGTCCACACTAGTCCACACTAGTCCACTCTAGTCCACTCTAGTCCACACTAGTCCACACTAGTTCACTCTAGTCCACTCTAGTCCACTCTAGTCCACACTAGTCCACACTAGTCACACTAGTCCACTACCACACTAGTCCACTCTAGTCCACTCTAGTCCACTCTAGTCCACTAGTCCACTAGTCCACTCTAGTCCACTAGTCCACTCTAGTCCACACTAGTCCACACTAGTCCACTCTAGTCCACACTCTAGTCCACACTAGTCCACACTAGTCCACTCTAGTCCACTCTAGTCCACTAGTCCACTCCTAGTCCACTAGTCCACACTAGTCCACTCTAGTCCACATTAGTCCACTCTAGTCCACACTAGTCCACTCTAGTCCACTCTAGTCCACACTAGTCCACTCTAGTCCACACTAGTCCACTCTAGTCCACACTAGTCCACTCTAGTCCACACTAGTCCACTCTAGTCCACACTAGTCCACTCTAGTCCACACTAGTCCACTCTAGTCCACACTAGTCCACACTAGTCCACTAGTCCACTAGTCCACACTAGTCCACTCTAGTCCACACTAGTCCACTCTAGTCCACACTCTAGTCCACACTAGTTCACACTAGTCCACTACTCCACACTAGTCCACTAGTAGTTCACTCTAGTCCACTCTAGTCTACTCCACACTAGTCCACTCTAGTCCACTCTAGTCCACACTAGTCTAGTCACACTAGTCCACTCTAGTCCACTCTAGTCCACTCTAGTCCACTAGTCCACACTAGTCCACACTAGTCCACTAGTCCACACTAGTCACTCACAGTCCACACTAGTCCACTCTAGTCCACACTAGTCCACACTAGTCCACACTAGTCCACACTAGTCCACTAGTCCACCACTAGTCCACACTAGTTCACTCTAGTCCACCATCCACACTAGTCCATACAACACTAGTCCACTCCAGTCCACACTAGTCCACTCTAGTCCACTCTAGTCCACAGTCTCTGTTCACACTAGAGAATCACCGCAGTTTTCTTTTTCACCACTAACGACTCTAGTCACTCACTAGTTTTGTGCACTCTAGTCCACACTAGTTCACTCTACATCAGTCCACACAATTTATTAGAGGAGGAACAATCCATCAAACTGGGTTGAAACATTGATTCAGTGCTCGATGATGCAAAGTGAAAACATGGATCCATATCGTCAGATTTAAGGACGTTTATAGACCTTTTCCACCAGCATCTACTGGTCTCTACTGAGTCTCTAGTGTTTCCACTTGGTGCTAGTTCCTGGTTCCAGCTACTGTTTTAGTTCCTACTCTGTGGAGGAACCAATGGAGCTGAGTCGATACTAAAACGTGACGTGAACAGACGCCGGCCACTGATTGGTCAGAGGGAGTGTCTTCACAAGCTGCCACCAGACGCCAGTTGAGTTGAGAGAGCGTCAACAAAATAATCAAGCTCCATTTTTAAACAGGACAAGAGTGATAGCCATCGTCGTAGCTACCTGGTCGTAAGCTAACCCAGCAACAAGTACAGCATCTCCTCCATGTCCATTAATGTTTACTGATGTTTTAGTGTCGTGACGTCGCAGCAGTTTGACTCCACTCACCACATTCACGTGGAGGAGGAACCAAACTGTGATGGAAACAACGTGTCTGCTACCAGACTGAGTAGAGTCCAGTAGAGTCCAGTAGAGTCCAGTAGAGTCCACTAGAGTAGAGACACAACCATGTGGTGGAGGAGAGATAATTAGGACTGAACCACTTCTCTTCTTTACTCCTCGTCTCTAGAAACAAAGTGTTGAGGTGAAAACGTTCCTCTCTACAGTGGTGGAAGTAATAAATGACATCCACTCAAATTACTGTAATTAAGTACAGTTTTGTGGTACTTTTAACTGTGCATTATTTCTTGTAACTGAGTATAAATAATTGTTAATAATTTAAAATCATCTTCACTACTGAGTCGTTACAACATCACAAAGACAACAACATGTAACGATCAATCAGTGTCTTTATCACATGAACCAGCAGACTCAACACATAGATACATTGTAGCAGCCAGTAAGGTTATCAATAGATTAAAAACAGATCAATGAAGCACAGATGAAGACTGAACTACATGACGTCACCACAACAAACAAGGTTAAAGTTACTGGATGTGACGTTGCAGCTGAAACCAAATGTGACAAACTTGTTGTTTGTTTTATACAGAAAATATACTTTGTATTAGTTTATTTCTCTATCTCTCTCTGTCTCTAAATGGGATTGGCTCTAAAGGTGTCTGATCTTTTTATATCAAGGTCCAAACATTATTCTCTCAGGAATGTTGAAAATGATATAAAATGTTCCTGCATGGCTTTGAAAAACTCCTGGATTCATTGATTCAACCGAACTCGCTCCAGACTTTAATCGGTTCCTCTCTGGCCGACGTCTCGTCAAGTTCAGTCCAGGACTTCTCTAAAATCGCTTTACTTTCATCGCGCTGCAGCTGAAGTTGCTAAAAGTGATGTTAACGTCTGATCAGTGCATGTTTCACTCAGTTATTATCTGAGCATCTGTTACTCTCCTGATCATCTCCATCATCGTCGAGGGTTTGGTTGCATTATTAATGACCTGACGGTGGAGTTGTCTTCAGCTCGTAGACAGACAGATCCTAGACGCATCTGTTGGTTTGATTCATCGCAGCCAGCTGTCGTCACATCATTCTTCTATTGTGCAAAAGTGACAAGAAAGTTTCCAATGTGTAAACTTGCAGAACTTTCCATCTCGGTGTCGATTTGAAACTCAATTTTACTGAGTTTCAAGGCTGTGAACTGTGATCTCTGAGTAAATCTGAGTGTTTGTTTAACCGAGCCTGAAAGTGGTGAAACAGCTCAATTCATAGTTCCTCTTTTGTTTATCTTTGACTGAAATAACTGCGGTCTGGGATGAAGCAGCAGTTTCTAAAGATTTCTTTCTACAAAAACAATCCTTAAAGAAGTTGAGCTGCTTTTTGTTAAAAACAAAAAATAGTTCGTCCCTGCTGATGTGACGTGAACAGAAAGATACGTTTAATCAGGAAATCATTCCCACTGTTTTTGTGGTTGTCAGTGCACAATGCATTTAATTTACTTCATTAGAAAAAGTTAGAAAAGCTTTTAAAAAGTAACCTGCCTGCTGACTCATAATGAACACGAATCCCACTTGATTTTTTTTCTTATTATCTCGAAGCACAATTATCCATCGATTCTGCAAAGAAGCAGTCAGGTTATAATTCAGTCTCTTATTGGTTCAGCAAAGGTTAATTTTTAGTGGGTACTGCTTAACAGGGCACAGAAACCAGGACACGCCAATAAAACCTATTCTTAGGTGATTCTAAACTTTCTCTTTCTGTGTTTTCTATTGTTTTAGTTTCTACATCTGTCTTCTGACAGTGTCCTCATCTCTCTACAGCACATTTAGAAAAGAACTTGTAGTTGTTACATTTTATCTTACGTTTATTGTTGACGAGCACCGGTGAAGACGCTGCCTCCGACAGACTAAACCGCTAAACCAGCGTGTAAACATCACCATGGCAACATGCTGGTTTTCACGGTGGAGCTGAAATCAGCAGCAGACCTCCCCGGTACCGGGTAACATCTGGATCAGACGCGGGGAGTTTGTAGAAAGTGAAAATGAAAGAAAAAGCGTTAAAACGTCAGACTTTTAAACGTGGTTGTGAGTGAATCAGTGAGACGGCAGCAGCATTTATCTCACATCCCTCCTCTGATTGGCTGTCGCTCTTTGTCAGTCTCTTCAGACTCCTCCAGTTTTCTAACATGACAGATCCAGTCCCGGTCTCAGACCAGGTCCCGACGGCCTCTGATGGAGTCGTTAGGGCTGTTCACACATTATGATCATTAACTGATGATTCACCAACCATCAGAGGACCAAGTCCACCAGACACCACCACTGGAGACCACTGGTGGAGTCCACTAGAGTCAACTAGTGTGGACTGGACTTCAGCTGCTGAAAATCGCCTCCATTCTAGTCAATAGTTTGATTTACACCAACAGCATCTTAACATGTTTCAGAAGTGTTGAATACACAGCAGGATTGATTTTGACGGATGTTATATCTGCAACAGTTCAACTGGACAATCAGGAACATTGTCATCATAAATATACATTTCTGTGAACATTAGCAGCATCAGCTGATTAAAACAGGAGAAGCACGGATAAAATAATAACAGTAACAATTAAAATTATAAAAAGAAGTAAAGACAAGAAGTAAAATGAATAATTTCTGAAGTCAGAGATATAAGGATACATGCTGAAGACGTAAAACCACTGACAGGTCTGATGCTCCTGATGTAAATTCACAGTTTGACTCTTGTGCTTCTCCGTCTAAAATCAATTAAGTCATGCTGACAATTGTGGAAACTTCCCGTGTTGGTTGACCTACATGTGTGACCCATTTGCTACAATTGAAGCCTGTCCAACGTCTCAAAAAAAGTTCAAATCTGAGGTTCAGAGAATAAAAACTATCCTCATCTCTCCCTCAGATGACAGCGGTGAGAGATACATCTCTGTATCTACAGGCTGAAACACTCAAAGGTAACGAAAGCTCCAGTTTTATAGATTTAACTCTCTGCAACAAACAAACAAATAAGCACTATCAGTCTTCACATTGATCGACAAGGTGTGTTATGAAACCATGAAACCAGACACCAAGGACAAGATTCACGCTCCTCAAATTACTACTTCGTCTACTGTCCCTGTTGACAGCAGAGTCACTGTAACACCTCTGCTGTGGTCTAACAGCTCACTGTCAGAGAAAGTGAGCTGTTAGACCAGCTGTAGACTCAGCTTTTCACACAGCTCTCTAAAGTATTGTGGAGTCCGGTCTTCATCTTTCATATCAGTCTCTGTAATTGTTCACAGTGTTTATGTAATGATCCAAGTCGGAACTTGGTGGATGATATGAGCTGTTTTACTGAAAACCTCGGGGAGTCAGCGGAGGTCAACAAGCAGCGGAGATATGAGTCCTTTCAAAAGGTTGATCAAAGACCAGACCAGGACCAGGTCCAGGACTAGGACTGTGGGGATTTCAGTAGCCAAGGTAGGATATAAGCACGGCCTGCTAGAAGCTGAGTGAGCAGATGAATGGACTCAAAGATTTGTTTTATATGAAGTTTATTGGTTAAAAAGTCTTGCTTTATATGGTTTATACCTTAATTCCCCTTTGAGATTAATAAAATATCTATCTATCTATCTATCTATCTATCTATCTATCTATCTATCTATCTATCTATCTATCTATCTATCTATCTATCTATCTATCTATCTAAAAGTAAAGGTCAACAAGGTGAAGACTTTTGTCTAGACTGTGGTGATGTTGGACTCTTTGGGGCAGTTATGTCGATGTTTTGAGTTACATCACTGGTTTTGGGTGAGTTTTGATGTCCTTTTGTTTTTTGCACCACTTATTTGGTCCATATAGAAGCCGAACATCCTTATGACACTGACAACATTTGGCCAAATATGGCCCCTAATGATTTTACTATCTGGGACAATGTGAACATGAGATTGGACCTCATTTTCTTTGTCTCAGATTCTGATAAAATGTAATTGTGGCAATTACTATGTAGCCACATATATTACATTGGTCCTGCTCCAGTCCAGAGTGTGGTGGGAATAATACACCAGAAGAGAAAGAATAATTCACGACAAAATAAAACTCTTTAACAATTTAATGCAAGCAATAAATAACTTGAATGAAAATGCTATGAGAAAGAGGAAATAGGGTTTTTGCTTGCTTTTAGAGGGCAACCATCACACTCAATGGTTGCTTTACCTCTATAAAAGCTCAGTACACCATCTTTATAAGTGCACAGAAACATTATATACAGCCATTATCACAGGGAACAGTCCCTGTTAAAGGCTTCTTTCACAGACTGCCTGCTGCTGTAGTTACTCTTCAGAGAACTAAAGATCATGTAAGCGTTCACACTAGAATATGCTTCGCTTCCCAAGGTCATTTAGGTAACGAGGTCTCAGTCTGTCTAAAATGCTTCTTGGGTGCATTTAATTTTGGCTTCTTTTTTATTTTTTTTAAGACCAAGTGGCCTCAATACCTCTACAAACAGCCTGACATTAATACCCAAGTCACACTGTGATTGGTCAGCTGTGAAGCGAGGTGACAAAAGGAACAAGGGTATGAACTTCTCTCTCTGACTCTAAAGCTGAATCTTCATTGTTTTTCATGTGAACAACTAAGAGTTGTCTTCCAGGAGAGACTGTGATGTCTTCTAACCTTCGCTCTGACCCCAAACTTTACACTAAACCTTCTAGTGTAGCTGTTTGAAATAATTTAAAGTGACGGTCAGAGTAACATGAACCAGAGTCTATTTCACCATCAATACCAAAACCAGTCAAACTATATCCTTGAGAGAATATCCAGTTTAACGTTTTTGTTGAAGTAATATCCAGTTTGACAAACGTCTAAATTGTCAAATAGCATGAAAATATCACTTCACTTCAGCAGTAGCATGAACATGCAGACATGAATATGCAGATTAGTCATGTTCCTTGTTCTTCACGGAGACATTGGTCTTTTGTTCAGAAAAATGATGAATCTGCTGATGTGGAACAACCTTCATCACCAGTTGTTATAAAACCAGACGTTGGGTAAGTCTTGTAAAACAGTGTTTTTAATAAACTCTGGGTTCACTTACTAAGTTATCAGTACTTCAGTTTATGTGTAGGGACCCTATTCATGCTACTGCTGAAGTGAAGTGATATTTTGAGCTTTATTAGTGGTTAAAAAATGACAATTTAGATACGTTTGGCTGACTGCCCCATTTACTTTCATTGTTAACTATTTGGTTGTGAAAACAAAAGACGGTCAAACTGGATATTACTTCAACCAACGTAACATATCTGTTGAGGGGAGTTTGACTCGTATTCATGGGTTCATGTTACTCTGGACCGTCACTTTAAAACACGTCTGATCTCAAATGGTTGTCAGATAACACGCCACAATATCTTGTTCAGATCTGACATAACTCAAGCAGAAACCTTCAAATGAGCCTCAGTGCTCATATCTGAAGCAACGTGCAGCTCTGTCATTTGAGGGAACGACTAATGATGTATTTAGTGATGGAGCATGAGCATGACTCAAATCACGTTCTGTATGTTTCAGTGGCACAGAATTCAGAGTCAGAGCCCAGAACCAGACCCAGTCCTGTGAGGCACAAATGAGTACAACACTGAGGAGGTGACATGGTTTTATCCAGTAGCAGTGAGTCATTATTTCATTCTGTTGGTACCAAAAACAGCTGCAACAGGCGTCATATCTTATTCTGTCCTTGGACATGTAGAGTCAAGATATACAGTGAGGCCGTAATAAAGTCCCAAAGTGAAGCTTTGTCCTGAGGTCAACGGGTTTCATGGTTTTGATAACAGACTTTACTGCTTCTGGTTTCCCTTCCTCTGTCAGAAGTTAGCAGGGATTCTCCGTGGTGGATTGAGATGTCCTGCCCAGGACAAAGGTCCAAAATCTCAACAAATAGCCGAGAGGCATCCTTTTCATTTGTTCCACTGTTCATTTATCCAGGTTTTTTCCTTTAACTTGGCTTCAACCTAACGGCCACTAAATCATCTGTGTTCGTTCTCCAAGAGTTAGAGTCGTACTATCCACGGTATCTGGTTTACAGCTGATGATTTGGGTTCCCATGACAGACCCTGTTGTTGATATAACCTGAATTAATGCGGAGTCCCCTGCGGCGAGGAAGGAAAAGGACTTGGAAGCAGCTCTCTGTGTGCGTGTGGGCCCAGGGAAAAAATGCCTACTCCTCTGAAAGCGTAATCAGTAGGCTCGTCAGCGAGCAGGAGACCAAAGAACCTTCGACGAAAAACCATGACACCGTCGTCTTGTTGGGGAGGAGGGGGAGGCTGACGGGATATACATCAAAGTCTGCTCTATAATTGGGATTGTTTCGACTGAAGGCAGACAGCGTGGTACAGGCAACAATTTAATGTCACATCAGCAAAACACTACAAGGCCACGATAGGCTGTTTATTTCCTTGTGTCTCTGCGGGGCTCAGGTTTCCTCTGAAAGTTTTTGCTTTGTCACTTTTTGTTTTACATAAAAAATAGAAAAACTTTGCCAACTTTAATACAAATCTTCCATTTTTTCCATGTTTTTTTTGTTTGTTTTTTTGCTCCTCTTCTGGCCAAGATGCACATTGTTTTGGCAAACGTCATGTCTCCATAATTAATAACCTTGGCATCCGGTATGTTTGTAATCTGGTGGGAGGGGAATGCTCACAGCATACAGAGAGAGATTACACCAAAATACAAATAACAGTTTGATCATTCCTCTCTCCCACCATGCGGGACATGCTCATTAATCACACCTAAAGAGCTGAGTAATGTAGCCTTGTGTGTCAGAAGGAGCCCGAGGACGGAAAAAGCAAAAGAAATTGGGTTTTATTGGAATGATTCCTGCCAGCCGTCCTTTTGTGCTCGCTCCCAGCGATGTGGAAGGCGACGGCAGCGGCGGTGGCAGCCCATCATCTATCTGCTGATGTTGAGCCAAAAGGTATCATCCATTTCTCATAGTTTAACCTTTTCAGATCCGTCACAGGTCTGCAGCTGAGGTTAAAACACGGAGAAACCGTGACCAACCGTGTTGGTCTCGTGACGCGTGCCTCAAGAAAAGTTTCCCTCCATTTCCTTTATGTTGAAAATGTACAATTTCACCAGTGATTTCCCAACAACAAAACACCAAAAGGCACCGAGTGCGAGATTGCTCCGCCGAGGGAATGCTTATCGAGAGGCAGCGCTCTCCCCTCCCTCCTCCGTCCATAATTGCTTTCCAGTCCTGCATTGGAAAGAGCCTGAAGCTGTGTTATGTTTGGCGGGAGCAGAATGCACTGGAGATAAGTTGAAATCCAAGACTATGCCCCAATTGGGACCAGTGTGGCATAACGGAAACACTATTCTCTTCTCTTCAGTCAAAAGGCAGCGTTTTTAGCATTCTACCAAGGTCTCCGCATAAAAATAGCTGATATCTGTCATTAATGTTTTGTGCGGTTGTTGTACTTTAAAAAAAAACTCATAATGGTACAAAAATACAAAGCAAGACCTCACACTCACACACAAACACACAAACACACAGCCGTGCAGACTTCACAAATGCTGTTAGTTCATATAAAATGACTACAGAGTCCTTGGCCATAATGGTCTAACTGGGGAGTTTCCTGTCTCACTATCCAGCTGGCTGCTGACTGCATAGCAAAATCCTAATGAACGGTGAAAAATGGCTTTGTTGCTCGGAGAAAAGCATAGAAGACGAGGCTGTCTGAGATGAAATATTAAACATCTCACTTCTCCAGCTGTCACTAAAGCTGTGGCTGAGGAGACGGATGCCTCGTCACGTCTCCTTGGCACAGATGACTTCGTTCTCCTTGGCTCGTGCCTCCCAGCAAAGTGTACCTAGTCAGAGAGTATTTCCAGTCCAGATATGTCTAAAACTGACCCTGTCCAGAGTTTGTGCAGCAGAATCTGCTTTGTGAATTTCTTGTGCCATCTCTGTGGGATTGTCTGCAGCTGCACAACAGCCTCTAGCTTTTACTTATTTATTTTTTGGCCAACGTCTCTAGAGAGTTGATCCACCAGGGACCCCGTCTCCTACATATTACGCTTCCATACAGCTGATTTCAAACCTTAAATATGTTTTGTGGGATGTAAATGTAATTGAAAACAGTTAATGATCTCTACCAACTTAATGAGGATGTGTTGCTAATTTATGCCGTGTAATATCCACTCACACTGCACAGTGCAAGACACAGCGCTTCATTAAGAGAAAGGAAAGTCACACAACATGTTTATTTATATTTATAAAATCTTTCTTTGACCTTTACCAAAGGGCTGTTTATGCACAGACGCTTGGAAAAAGTTGCAGCCATTAAATTATCATTAGCAGGTAAATAGGAAACTGTTTAAGTTGCATAATTTCAAGGAGAATCAGCACAAACAGGTGCAGACATCTATAGTTTTATATACATTCAACATGATGCACATGGTTTTCACTAGAATGCTGCTGCTGATTTGCTGATTCGATTCGATATTGCATCTTTTACAGATATTTCAGTGTCAGGACCAGTTTGTTTGGACGTGAAAGAGATTTTTACAAAACTGCAAAACTTAAACTGCAAATGGAAACATTAAAAGATCCATCAAAGGAGTTGTAGTATCCATATCAGATCTTTCAAATGAAGATCGATATGACATTAAACATTTCATACATGTTAGTGTCGTCACTGTGAAGACAGTAGCTTCAATATTTACCTCCACAACCACAAACACTACACAAGGAAACACCACTGATTTTACACATCAAAGTCTGACTCCTGCTGCATATGCAACAAAAAAAACTGGTCAACTGCGTCTTTACGAACAGTCTGTACTAAAGGTTTGACTTTTAATCACATGAGAACAACATCTCATGTCTTGTCAGTCTGGTTTTATTCTTCCTCATCCTCATCTCCTCCGTCACTTCACCTCCACCTGACTGTCAGGACGTCAGTCAGGAATCTGCATCAGTCCAGTGTCAGAGAGACGATCGGGGGGAGACGGTTACGCTGCCTCAACCTCACATCTTTGTGGAGAAACAGGGGAGGGTGATTTCTTTTCTTCGTCTTCTATCTCCTCATGAGAAAATGAAAAGGAGGATAACTCCTCTGGGAGTTCACTCTGGATCTTTCACTCACTCTTCTTCTCTCTATTGTCTCTTTCTCTGAGGCTGAACCTTTTCCTGGGTCCTATATTCTCTTTTATCTATTCTCTCCATCCTTTGCCTTCCTCAGTGTTGTCCTCTTCTCTTATTCTCTTTGCCCTTACTCTACAAGAGTTTCTTCCCCTTTTCATCTCTGTCCTAAGTTTCTTTCTTTGCTTCCTTATCTCATCCTTCTCCTCCTCAGTCTGGCTGCACCAACGCTGCTGCATAGATACAAATAAATTTGCCTTTATTTTGACCTTAATCAAACATGCTGGACCGAAAATACCACGTACATACGATTTATTAGAGGTCAGATGAATAAATACAGACATTGAAATAATAACGCGTTTTGGTTCGTAACCAGTCGAGGACGGGTCACACAATCCTCCTCAATCCCTGTTTTTTTTTTTTAATGTTCTGGCAAAAGCTTTAGCGTCTGCAGAAAACTTGTTGGCTTCAAAATGTTTTCTGGGTTGTGGTGGTGAGTTTAATTCTCTGGTAGAAGATAAAGTGAAGCGGTCAAAGGCTGACTGGCACCGCACCCCGTGTGTCGGCCAGTTGATATCTTAGAAAGATCAATATGGCAGAGAGGTCAGCAAGCGAAGATGAAGAAGACAAATGCTCATGTCAGGGAGCTTTTTCCAAACACAGATCATTCAGTTCTGCAGCAGAACAAACACGAGGCAATGTGAGACACGTTAAACTTTTTAGATGAGTTGTCAAACTGCAGCGAGAGAGAAACGCATGCAAAGCATGTTGGAGGTAGAGCTGCATTATGCACTAACACAAGCTGTAGCAGCGAAGTGCATTCAAATCATAAAGTATTGACAGCAGCTGGCGGTGGCCAGCATGTGAAGGGTGACATAAAAGCAGGTTTGAAGACGTTTAAATGATGTTCAGTGAAGCTGTGGCTCCTAATTGATGTCCCTTGTCACCGAAATGTCAATAAGTTTATCACCAAGAGAAAAAAAAAATAAATTGGCGGTTTACTTATGATGCTCGGCTGCTCCCGTCAGTGGGAGAAAATCAATTCCCATCCATAGCTGGGTTTACTGACGCATTACAGAAAAATCCTCATCAAATCAAAACCTACACGGTCACTGAATATTGACATTTCAGACAGAGAAGAAAAAAAAAGAAAAAACAGACGCTGCCATGAGCCTGGTCAGCTTAAATTATGACTGACTCATTTCATATTTATCTGCTCGACGAGAAACCTAAAACACCTTGAGGCAAACTAACCACAGGTCTGGACGAATTCACACCAACATTTAGGGCAAGACTTTCAATTAAAATATTAGTCATTATTAAATTACTGCAACCACAGGAAAGTAAAGCACATCGCAGCTCGACAGCGGACTGTGTTTTTTAATGTAACCTGAGTGTCAAACACTCTCCTGCAGCAACCAATTATCAAAACCAAATTATCTGGAACATAAAACACATTCCAACGCAGGTGAAGTGTTATAATGTTATAATCATCACCGCGTGGCCACCAACATGTGTCATTACGCTTCTATAATCTGCTCATAAAGACTCTTATTTACCAGAAACACTAAAGGTTCAGATATTAATTGATACACACACACACACATGTACAGCGTACGCAGCAGAAGGAGACGTGCTCCTGCAGCGTTGTCAGTTCGTACTGTCGGCGCAGTGAAAAAACAGTGTGTAGATGCTCACACACTCAACCTGACTCCAGCATGAAACCTCTGGTTACATCTGGATGTGAGTTTGTTTCTCACATTTCCTGTCGTTCACTTTTCTTATCATGTCCACGTTAGTGAAACGTCCTCCGAGGTCTGAATCCTTCCTTCCAGATAAATATATTTGGATAAAAGTACACGGGCACAGACAGCAGCAGATGTCAATATTGAATCAGTAAGAACTTCTGCAAGTTTTAATAAATGAGTCACACTTTGGATTAAACTGGATCTGGTCGGTGATATCACCAAATCCCCGACTGCAGCTTTAATATTATAATGATGAAAATGAGTAAAAATATATTACAACCTATTATAACACTGTGTCTGTACAGCACACACACACATATATATATATATATATATATATATATATATATATATATATATATATATATATAACATGTAAATGAGAGTGGAGAGAAGGAAAGTGAAGTGGACAGACGACGCTTCTCCAGAGAAAACTCTGCAGTCTGAACTTTTCACAGTCATCAGCAGCCACATTATGTGTTTCCACACTAGTTGGTTTCTGCGCCCATGAGATTTCTTTTAATGAATAATAGTCTGCGCCTTCTGTTGCTAACTTGCATTAGTTTGTCACAAGATGAAGTGACTCCTCAGAGCCTGCGGTGTTTAATTTAGCAAAGGTTCATTTACCACTTTGCCACTATTTCTATTTTTTTTCCTCTGAACTTCAAGAACATTGGGTCGACTTCTTCAAAGTCTGAAAATCTGCCCGGCTGATACATGCAACCCACGGATTATTTATCTCCTCCACATGACACCAGCAGGGAGGAGGTTGTCAAATCAACATATGACACCATCCGATTTCTTCCAGCAGCCAACAGACACGCTACCTGCCTTGAAAGAGAGATGGCAGCATTGATTGTTCTGCTGTTCAAAGTCAGTCCAACTGGGCACAAACTCACAAATCCACGGTCTGTGTGAGTCAGGGCTCGCTGGCGGCCAGTTCACGTCTGATGTGACTGTTTTTTTCTAGTTCAAAAGTCAATCGAACAGCTACGCAGAGATGCCAGACTTTTGGAACGAGAAACAAAGTGAACAGAGAGAGAAAAAAAAAAAACAACTAAAAAGGGACAATAGACACAAAGCGACTATAGAGACACAAACTGACTTCAGAGAGACGCAGAGCAGCTTCAGAGAGATGGAAAATAATTAAAACCGTTGAAAAGAAACAGAAACAACTAAGCAACAACACCCGTGTTTGCGCACATGGAGCCATTGTCTCATAGTCCGCCCACGATTGTTCACTTCTCTGAATGTTTAACATCTTAAATCCACTTGCTGGAGAATTGTTGCATCCATCACACAGTGAGTCAGTGACACTGCTGCTACACAAACCACCCAACATCCAAACATCCCATCGACCAGAGTGCTCACAGAGAAGCACGCCGTTGTCTCGTGTTACCTTAAAAAAAAAAAAAAAGAAGCTTTACGAGGTGATCAGATCTGCTTTAGTCGGCCGCCTTCACTCCCCCGTACTCACATTGATTGTTTTCTCCTGCCTCGGTTAAACAGATGGAAGTCAATACGCCCCGCGGTGACGTCAGGGTTCACCTCGCTGCAGGTCTCCTGGGTTTATCAATTAGAGGAGTAAGAATGCAGCCAAGGATTTCATTTGGAGCCTAAACTGTTATTAGTAACGACAGGTGGGTAGTGAGAGTGGCGCAACACTGCGCTGGAGAAAATAGTGATAAACGACAAGAGGGAGGTTTTCTGTCTCTAAAGAGCTGAGCAGAGAGACTGATGGTCTTTAAAGAGGAGAGAAGGTGTGTGTGTGTGTGTGTGTGTGTGTGTGTTTCAGGTGGAGAAAAGTGAACATAAGATGCGATGTAGAAATGGATTCCTAATGGGAGATAGATGGTAAAAGTGGCTCCACTTTCAAAGCCTCCAGTTTCCATCCAATCTGTGAGACAAGCGCAGCCGCATCTGTTTACCTTATGGTCGATGATGCCGCTGTATCCCTGGAGGACTGGAGGGTGAGGTTTGACCACCCTGACGGAGGCTTCAGTGGGCCGCCGCAGCTGTTCATGATGCTGCTGCTGTCGGACGCGCGTGTCGTTAGCGTCCCTGGAAGCGATGCCGAAGCTGCCGTTGTACACGAGGAACAAGCTGGCGCACAGGAGAAGCACGAGAAGCACGGCTACCCCATGACGCTGAGACAGAGACAGACAAGCAGATGCTCACAAATTGGTCCGACTGCTCTCAGATGAGTTGAGTCTGAGCCTAAAGGCTTCACGTTACATGTTACACATCATCATCACATGATTTATCTATAAAACATCTATATCTATAAAAACTTCCTGTCCTGTGATTCATTTAGAAATCATGTGCTTCAACTAAAACTTGAGAGGATTAAAACACCACCACAGGCAAATTCATGTCATTGACAAGATGCCAGACTGTTAATGATCCTTTTACTTTAGTTTGCATGCATGAATTTTAATGTTCAGGTGCGTTCAGAGGAAGAGGTTTGGATGTGTGTGTGTGTGTGTGTGTGTGTGGGTGCTGGTTGGTTAAACCTCAGAGGACGTTGAAACCTGTAAAGTAAAAAAAAAAAGTTCAGGTCGATATTCTGACCTTGTAAGTCAAGAGAAGCGTCAGTCTGAGCTCTGACCTTATAAATCCACCTTCAGTTCCAGATGGATGAGATAAACAGCTACAAACACTTTCTGATTAGTTTCGTGGCTCAGCGCCTGTTGGATACAGTCTGATGTTTTAAATTATGTTTGTTGTTGTTGTTGTTTTACAACCTAAGGTGTAATGTAATACAAGTCAGATTAAAGCTATAAACCCAAGAGACATTCACTTGAACAAATTTACGCATCCGCATTAACAGTGAACATCCAGCGCGCGTCCGCGGCTCCGCGTTGTAAAGTCTTTCTCTCAACCGGAGCGCACAGCTGGACGTCCATTGTTCACATCCTAATCTTTTGATCCGACACACACACATATATATACACACTCACTCAGCAGCTGCAGCAGCTGCAGCAGTAACGTTACTTCCCATAACAATCCTGTCTGTCAATCACAACAACAGTTTCACGGTAGAAACATTTACCATAGGTGTCTTCATCTTGCGGCGCGCGGTCTTTATAGCTGCGGCTCAGTGCGTCTGACTCCACTTTCTCTCATGGTCCGGCGTCATCTGTTCGCATCCCGGATCCACTCCAGTCCAGTCCAGTCCACTCCAGCCCCGTGCCGTACCGTACCGTGCCGTGCCAACCCTCCTGCCCGGCCGCCTGCAGCTGCTTGTGTGTCTCCAGACCGAAGCTCAGGCGCAATTCATATAGTGGAGACCGAGGCGACAGATGTTCACTATTGTGCCTCTGCTGGGTCTTAAAGCCCCCCGAGTTGAAGAGCAGCTGAGGAGTTGGAGGCGGCGCAGTTAATTAAACAGACTAACCTGAGAGAGGCTGATAAGACCGTTTTGTTTAATGGTTATTTCCTGATGAATAATATTTTTGATGGAAATCTTTGCTGCTGTGTCAAGTTTGGACGACTGCTGCTTCAATATGAGCTGGATTAAACATTAACTCCAGTACTAATGAACTGTAACATATTTAACACAACAGCTCAGTGAAATGTCCCAAAAATATCATATTAAAGTAACAGTCCAGAGCAACATGAACCAGAGTCTATTTCACCATGAATAAGAGTCAAACTCCCCTCAACAGATATGTCACGTTGGTTGAAGTAATATCCAGTTTGACCGTCTTTTGTTTTCACAACCAAATAGTTAACAATGAAAGTAAATGGGGCAGTCAGCCAAACGTATCTAAATTGTCATTTTTTAACCACTAATAAAGCTCAAAATATCACTTCACTTCAGCAGTAGCATGAATAGGGTCCCTACACATAAACTGAAGTACTGATAACTTAGTAAGTGAACCCAGAGTTTATTAAAAACACTGTTTTACAAGACTTACCCAACGTCTGGTTTTATAACAACTGGTGATGAAGGATGTTCCACATCAGCAGATTCAACATTTTCCTGAACAACAGGTCGATGTTTCTGTGAAGAACAAGAAAAATGATAAATCCATGCATCTGTGCATGACATTAAGTGATATTTTGAGCTTTATTAGTGGTTAAAAAATGACATTGACCGTTTTTTGTTTTCACAATCAAATAGTTAACAATGACAGTAAGTGGGGCAGTCAGCCAAACGTAATTAAACTGTCATTGTCCACACGCAGATTCATCATTTTTCTCGCTTTTCACGGACACATCGGCCTGTTGTTCAGGAACATGTTGAATCTGCTGATTTGGAACAACCTTCATCTCTTGAGGAGGAGTTTGACTCGTATTCATGGTGAAATAGACTCTGGGTTCATGTTACTCTGGACCGTCACTGGACTGTATTAATCACAACTCTCAACCATCAGTGCTAATGTAAAGGTATTCCAAACAGCTATATATTGTTGATATATTTAACACAACAGCTTAGTGAAATGTGCCAAAAATATCCTGTTAAGGATCGCAGAGAGACTGAAGTCAAACCCCAGACAAGCTGCCAGGGTAGACAAATAAGCTACAGGCAAACTAGAGTCAGTAATTAACTCGTCCTGCTTGTCTTTAGACTGTGGAAGGAAGCTGGAGAGAAAACGTGGGCACGTTGTGGATGTTTAAGCAGCATTTTGATGCTGTGCTTTGTCCATAGATCAGATACATCCTAGACAGGTCTCCATGTGTCGACAAACACATCGAGGATTATCTAGACTCAACAATTAACCTGTTAATCCTGAACAGTTGACAGTGAGAGGAAGGACGTGTTAAACTCGTCTCAGTTGAGGTTTAAAGTCAGAGAGTTGTTGTGTCTGTGCATGTCGCCATCGTTCATGTCATCCAACCCAGAGCTTTCACAGATAGATTGTCAGATAAATCATTAAAGACCAAATCTGGACCAATTTTGTCAAAGTTTAAGGAGGATGTACGGCCTCTTTATGGACCAAATTAAAGGTGCAAAAGAAAAAAACAAAAGGTCACCCAAAAAAATTCACCCAAAACTAAACATAAATCTCCAAAATATCGACATAACTGCCCCAAAAAGATCCAACATCACCGCAGTCAAGACAAAAGTCTTCACCTTGTTGACCTTTAGTTTTTAACTAGTGTGTTAAACCATAACGATGACACAGTCAAACCAGAGACCTTCACCTGCTTCATTTGAGACTGAATGAATCCAAACATGACAAACGTCAGTGATCTTGGACTTAAAGTTGAACTGTCACATGTGAACCTATATCCTACTGTCAGAGTCTCTGAGTTAACGTCAGTTGTTAATAAATGAACCAAACAGTGTCTACGTTAGTGTAGATGTGGTGGTAGTGGTGAGTCTGACCAGGCAGCTGATAAACTAAGTGATCAGATCAGATTTCTAACGTCAAAGTAAACAGTGTTGTTGTGTCACTAAAGAGACTGAACATCTCTTTCATCAACAGCCAGGAGCCACCAACATAACACTATGTCTGTTTAACTCAGTAGTGGTGAAGAAACAGTAGAAATCAAGAGTTTAATCAGTTTGTTACACACCTCTGTTGGTTTCTGACGCCTTCATCAACGTCCAAAACATTTCCTGTCCACACTTCACAATAAAAGCCTCCTGGTAGTTTGTTGGTGTGAAGCAGCAGCAGGAAGGTGTTGGGTTTGAATCAGCGGTAGATTCAACAAACATCTTCCTCATGTTTCTTTACCACTACTGAGTTAAACAGAAAAATGTCTCTTATCCACCACTGTCCACTTCCAAAAAAATTAAGTAGAGTTGAGTTGAGTAGAGCTAGAATGGTGTAGAAGGCCTATAGGCCCCTAGTGATGTTCACAAAGAGCACAAAATTATGTACCAAACCCACTTTGTGATTGTGGCTGTTTACACGTTTACTGTTTACTGTTCACAACGTCTCAGTAGTTTCGACCCCACATTCACGTCGAGGAACCAAGTAGACACACAACACTTTAGTGGAAAAGACTATTATAGACCTTTTCCACCAACACATACTCAGTTCTGTTGGACTCTACTGAGTCTCTAGTGTTTCCACTTGGTGCTAGTTCCTGGTTCCAGCTACTGTTTTAGTTCCTACTCTGTGGAGGAACCAATGGAGCTGAGTCGATACTAAAACGTGACGTGAACAGACGCCGGCCACTGATTGGTCAGAGGGAGTGTCTTCACAAGCTGCCACCAGACGCCAGTTGAGTTGAGAGAGCGTCAACAAAATAATCAAGCTCCATTTTTAAACAGGACAAGAGTGATAGCCATCGTCGTAGCTACCTGGTCGTAAGCTAACCCAGCAACAAGTACAGCATCTCCTCCATGTCCATTAATGTTTACTGATGTTTTAGTGTCGTGACGTCGCAGCAGTTTGACTCCACTCACCACATTCACGTGGAGGAGGAACCAAACTGTGATGGAAAACAACGTGTCTGCTACCAGACTGAGTAGAGTCCAGTAGAGTCCAGTAGAGTCCAGTAGAGTCCAGTAGAGTCCAGTAGAGTCCAGTAGAGTAGAGACACAACGGTTTAGTGGAGAAGACTATTAGTGACCCTGTGTTCACCACGTCCAGCGGTTTTCTTCCTCCATGTTCAACAAGATGTTCAATCTGAGACGTTTCTCTGTTCACCACAGTTGTAAAGAGAGGTTATCTGAGCTACCGCAGGTGTTTCTCCTCTGACCTCTCTCATCAAAAAGGTGTTTACATCTGCACATTTGCTGCTCGCTGGATGTCTTTTTTTTTCTTTCCCGCCATTCGGAATAAACTCTAAACACTGTTGTGAGGGAAAATCCCGGGAGATCAGCAGTGCTCCGCGAAACCGCTTTGAAATGTGTTTTGAAAATTTCTCTTTATACAATGTTTATTAATATTTATGGTAAACTGCAGTCGCTACAGCTTGAAACATTGAACACATCACTTTCGTAGGACTCCACATGCTGAGGGTGTTTAGAGCTGCAGACTCAAAGACAGAATAAACTAAACCTTTGAAGAAGTGGCCTTGTGTTATTTCACTACATCAACTCATTGTGCTGCTGTGAATCTATTGTCCTGCTTCTGTACATATAGAGGATTTAATTAGAAAAAGGTCCCAGTTTTAACACACATATATATACTGTATGGCGTGAAAAAGAAAAGTCAACAATAAATTAGCTGTTACACAAACAGCTGCGTGTTCTTTTAAAGGTGAAATCCATAATGTTTGTTTAGTTCATTTACTGTTGTTTCATGTTGAAGCTAATGGGCTGCGGCACAAGTCAACCCAGCTCAACCCAGAAGGAATTAAAAGGCTTTTATAGCTTTTCTATCAACAATGAACATAAAGGGGGAATTAAAAAGAACAAACACATATCAGCGCATATACATCAGTGGCTTTCAGGTCGGGCGGTTCCAGAAAATCTTTGCTTTTTTCTTTTTTTTTTTTTTTTTAGTGTGTTCGACAATATAGGATTTAAAAGTGGGAAACAACTGGACATAATCAAACAGGAAGTGGAATCAAATGCAAAATGCTCTGATCCAAGCAGCTTCAGTCGAGTGTTTTTGGTTTATTCCCCAAACTGATTCCAATCTGAACAGACATATTTAACACTCTGTCACCAGTATTGATCCTAACACACTGCATTATTTGGTTTAGTCCCACAGGGGATGCCAATAACAACCTCTCATGCTGGATGATTACATTTCTAGATTTGTTGGAAGAAAGTTGTTCCTTCATCTCAAAGGCTCCGGGTGAAGAAAGTCAAGTCCCATTTTAAATAAGATTTGACAAGATCTGCAGCCATTTCTGATGAATGTTTGAACCTATATCCTTCTGTTAGAGTCTTTGAGTTAATGTCAGATGTTAAAAAATGGAACAAATTGTTGCTACATTAGTGGAGATGTGGTGTTAGTGGTGAGCCGTGCAACACAGCCAGAAGCCTTACCAACATAACACAGTTGCCTCTTTTCCACCAGCATCTACTGGTCTCTACTGAGTCTCTAGTGTTTCCACTTGGTGCTAGTTCCTGGTTCCAGCTACTGTTTTAGTTCCTACTCTGTGGAGGAACCAATGGAGCTGAGTCGATACTAAAACGTGACGTGAACAGGCGCGCCGCCACTGATTGGTCAGAGGGAGTGTCTTCACAAGCTGCCACCAGACGCCAGTTGAGTTGAGAGAGCGTCAACAAAATAATCAAGCTCCATTTTTAAACAGGACAAGAGTGATAGCCATCGTCGTAGCTACCTGGTCGTAAGCTAACCCAGCAACAAGTACAGCATCTCCTCCATGTCCATTAATGTTTACTGATGTTTTAGTGTCGTGACGTCGCAGCAGTTTGACTCCACTCACCACATTCACGTGGAGGAGGAACCAAACTGTGATGGAAAACAACGTGTCTGCTACCAGACTGAGTAGAGTCCAGTAGAGTCCAGTAGAGCCCAGTAGAGTCCAGTAGAGTCCAGTAGAGTCCAGTAGAGTCCAGTAGAGTAGAGACACAACCATGTAGTAGAAAAGACCTATTAGACCAGGAAAATGTGGATTTGTTTTACAAAGTCACAGACCCAACCCACCTGGTGTCACCAGTCCAGGTTGGTGATGGTGGCGAATCTTCTCAATTATTGTTTCAATGACACATTTACAAGAAGAAAAACTATAAAACATCACGGTGGGTTGTGACTGTGTCCAGTTGGTGTCAGAGACAGAAACCAAAGACTGTTTTATAAGATATCAGCTCTAGATTCAGTTTCCCTGAGGGAACCTCCCAAAGGGATCAATAGTCGTCTGTTCTATTCTAGACCAACAAACCATTTTCCCAACTGGGAACTTGTTCAACACTGGAAACGCCAAAGGCAGAATTTCATCCATCACAAACACGATCACTGAGGGTTTTCTTTTAGACTAACTCTTGTGTTCAGATGAAGACGGTCGCAGCACTAAAGAAGAAATCGTCTGGTCACAGACACTCAGCTGAGATCAGTAGATAAATACTTTATAGATCCCGTCAGAGAAATTATTGACAAGACATTACATCAGCTACCTCCTGAAGCTCCTCTGGTGCCATGAGTCTCCATGTTTTGTTCTGCTCTGAGGGAAAATACAGCAGGCTGGAAAATCCATCCCTCAGTTCCAATATCTGGTACTTTGAATCTCTGCTTGGCTACTTTATAACGATAGATCAAAGTCAATCAGATTCATGTTGAATGGCTGATTTGTGTGGTTGATAAGTTTTATATCCGAGCACCGTTCAACGTCTCTACTTCGTCAAGGTCCAAGAAGAAGAAACACCAAGTTTGTTAAGTTTTTTTTGTTTTCCTTAGTGATGGAGCTCGTCTGGCATCTTCATCCGTACAACTGGTGTTGAGTCTTCACAGAGAAGATCAGCTCCTTTCTCTCCTGGATTAACTGTAGATGAACCGTACTGCCCCAGGCTCTCGCTCTGGGACCTGACTTATAAATTATAAACAGTTATTAAAATTATTTTCTATGCGTTTGCCCCAGACTTTAAAGGCGATAGATGATCAATGTTACAAATAATGATTCTAAAACGACGTACAGTACAGTCAAACAGGTTATACAGTCTCGTCTTGTCAGTTTGGTTTGAAGTTTAAAGTCTTTTCTCTGCTGTGTGAGAGGGAATTCAACCCAGACAGAAATACGCAGTAATTACACTTCTTTTTAAAGACGCTACACTAAGTATTGTGTTTCACCTTTACAAGGTCAGTATTTAAAGATTGAAAAGTGGTTTTCTTCAAAGTAAAACAAGTTACAATTCTTGATGCCGACATCAGATTAAAGTAAAGTATGTCCCAGTTTAACGATAAGGAGAAGAACTGTCTCAGTGTTTCATATTGTTAATCAATCATTAACGTTTCAGTCGATCTCTCATCACTTTCTTTATCTGTGACTCTCAGCCCATCTGTTACTAAACATGTAACAACATACTAACGTATCACTTCAGTAATATCCTGGATCCTTCTCCTTAGTAGTAAAAACTAAAACAGAAGTAAAGCTGGAGACTTCACTATTACCAAGCCAATGTTCCTACAAATTGTACTGTAATTGGCAGCCAGGGTCACTTTCAAAGCCAAACCAGGAGTCAGTGTCTATTTAAAGTTTCAGAGGTCGGGCTGTTGACAGACTTGCAGTTGACCCTTTGTTACCCCAGAACGTTCCCCAAATTTAGCTAAACGTTACCATACTTTATTTGCCCTAACTACCATATTTTTCTGATGGTATTGATACTATAATTGTTGTTCTGAGAGATTGTTGTCAGTGAGTTTGTCACGTAAAAGCATTTTTTGATCTGACGCCAATACTGCTTCACAAAACCAAGGCTACAAATCATTGTTGAGAAATGGATGTTTGTTGGGGTTTGGTTACATTAGACCGTGTGATGAAGCCAAACGTATCTAAATTATCATTTTTTAACCACTAATAAAGCTCAAAATATCACTTCACTTCAGCAGTAGCATGAATAGGGTCCCTACACATAAACTGAAGTACTGATAACTTAGTAAGTGAACCCAGAGTTTATTAAAAACACTGTTTTACAAGACTTACCCAACGTCTGGTTTTATAACAACTGGTGATGAAGGTTGTTCCACATCAGCAGATTCATCATTTTTCTGAACAACAGGATGATGTGTCTGTGAAGAATGAGAAACATTATGAATCTCTGCATAAAGTGAGAAGATATTTTTATGTTTTTCTAAGTTATCAGTACTTCAGTTTATGTGTAGGGACCCTATTCATGCTACTGCTGAAGTGAAGTGATATTTTGAGCTTTATTAGTGGTTAAAAAATGACAGTTTAGATACGTTTGGCTGACTGCCCCATTTACTTTCATTGTTAACTAATTGGTTGTGAAAACAAAAGACGGTCAAACTGGATATTACTTCAACCAACGTAACATATCTCTTGGGGGAGTTTCACTGGTATTCATGGTGAAATAGACTCTGGTTCATGTTGCTCTGGACCGTTGTAGATAATGGATGCACGGTTGTGGTCACGTTAGTGTTGAGGAAGCTTTGTGAATTCAAAACTACTCCTTTTGTGTCTGACTCATGTTCAGATTTATCCAATAAAGAGTTTATATAATGACATAATTTTAGTATTGACACGACTGCAGCTGCTATTCACAATCCACAGCACAATAGACAGAAAAATAAAATACACACACACACACACTAACATCTGAAGTGGAGCTGCTGCACGTTTCACCCCCATTTTCCAGTGATTCTGTATAATCTGCTTAAGATACAAAAACCAGGTCCCTGTGAGAGAAGCAAGAGAGACTTCCCAGAGGCAATAATCCACATCACCGTCACCATCAGAGACACGGGGGAATAATAACGAGATAACACGGCGTAAGGTTGGAAGGCTCTGCAACAACAATAACACCGACAGCAGCAACAGCAGCGCATCGGAGAAGCAGTTTCAGAGAGAAACCGTCTTTGAAGTGTGCAGGGCAAAGAAAGGCCAAGTGGATCTCTGAGCTTTAACACACATATTTAGAGAAAAATGGGCAATTTGGTAAATAGGCAATAACAGGAATCTTCAGAGGTAACTGCTGCATAAATCTTCATGTATTTATGAATTCACTATGTGCCTGTTTTGCCCTTTAGAGTAAAATCCTGTTAATATTTCTGACACAAGGCCGTAATATCTCCTAACTACCCATTGAGCAGACTATTCAGCGTAACCTCCAAGGGTTTGAAACAGAAAACAGCCTGGTTTTATGTTCATAGCTCCTCCTGGGAAACAAAAGTAAAGAGTACCAAAAGTTCAACAAGCACTTAGGAAGAAAACAGGACTTCCACATGGTGACACCTGCACTTTAATTCCCCTGGAATTGATATACTGCTGAGTTTTATCTACAGTCCCTCGATGCATGAGTAAAGAATAGAGCTGGAAACTGGGTAGGAATACAAAATTTTCAATATAATATGAAAATGAGGGAGCTGTGAACCCGCATATGTCCTCAGATTCACCGAGCGCTGCTACATTTCAATGATTAGTGTGCTATGCTTTGCTATTTAATATTTCAAAAAGGATTTAAATGAAAAGGATTTGGCGTCACAGAAATAGAAATACTACAACTGCGATTACCACAGCTTGAATGTTCTGCTGCTGTTTATACATTATACATGACACTGTTGTAAGATAAAAAGGATCAAACCACCAGTGTGAGTCTGTGGAAACTGGTATAAACCCAGAGACAGAGGAAGTCAGAAGTAGTAACTCTGCCTTTTTGATTTCTTTTTCTTTCTCTGCTGCTATTAAAAGTCTTTTCAAACACCCGAAGACCCGAGTAGTGTGAACAAAATCTCAAAATAAGTGCAGTTATAGTGAACTTAAACTCAAGTCTTTTTTAAAACAAGTGTCAGTGTGAGTATTCATGAGAGGCCAGTGGAGATCACAGCTGCATGGGCGACTCGATATAATGTCACCGTGACCGCGGGGCCACGAGCAGTCATACAAATTTAAAATGCAATCACCACGCAGGCGACCGAACGCGCCGGCAGCGGCAGCAGCATGGTGATGGATCTCATAACAGGGCGGTGACAGCGTCTGATCGTCAGGGCGGGTTCAGTGATGGTGGTTAGTGTGAAAGATGGATGCTGCTGCTGCTTCATGTGAACGGCGGCGGATGCCGATCAGCAGGTGTTTACGATGCCTATCACATGCAGGAGGACCCGGGTCTTTACTTATCACCTGCCGTAGACCGTTACATGGTTGATTGTCTCCGGTCCGTACGGGCCTATATTTCTCTCTTTTATGTTCTCTCTAATCTGCTGCAGATCTGTGCCCCTGTGTCTGATTTATGAGTGAAAGCTGCTCCCTGTGGTGCTGCAGGAGGGAGACCTTGACAAGGGAATCTGACTGGCTTTTTGTCCTTTCCATAATTAGAGAGTACATGCAATTCACCCCGCTCGTTACCCCTGAGCCCAGGGACAAATGATGCGGAGGCCTGTTTTAATGCAGGCTCACTGACGGTCCCGTTCGGGGCGAACGAGCAACATCGCTTTACAGGACGACGACAGACGGGCGACGCATTCATAAGGTTTCATTTTAAAAATAGTGTTGTGCAAAATGTTGCAGAAATTGTGTTTTGTTTTCTCACCTCACGTTTCACCAGACGACCGAACATGAAGGGAGGAAAAACATGTTTTTCTTCCTTCTAGACGACCGCTGTTTTACATTTATTTGAATAAACGCACGGAAAATCAGCTCCAAGATGCTTGAGCATGAACTTCAAGTCGAAGCTGAACTAATCAATCAATGAGTTAATGACTATATGAGATGTGAAGGCATTTAGTGACTAATTATCACCTCACTCTTCAAATGCCCTCTGCTTTTTACAGTGCATTTTATTATTATTATTATTATTATTATTATTATATTATCTTTCAGCTACTAGTTGGTTCGTATAAAACATTCCACATTAGCAGCAACGTCACATAAAACCTGACTGATGATCAATAAAATAAATCAACCCACATCATCTGAGATGAGACGAGATCTCTGCAGGAATGATGGATCCTGTGAGTCCATGTGTAATAAACACATCGTTAACATGACAATAACAGCCGACAGGTCGTTAGGTGGAACAATAATGGATTGTTTTACCAAAAAAATGTAATTACGACATGGAAAGAATTCAATTAAACATCAATCACCAGGATCATTGTCATGAAAATAACTCAAAGCCTGAACAAGATTTAACCCTGCGTCCTTTAACCCCGTAAATTGTCGTCATTACACCACAATCTGTTCACTGGTTGTGTATTTACAGTCAGTGTAGCGAGGCCAGGACACTACTGGCCTCTAAGGGATTTATTTGCTCTCCATATTTGTTGACTGTGGACGCGTCAAGAATATCGTGATGGGCGTCCTTTTGCTCTGAGCCGGCCTTTAATTAAATTGTTCCCTCAGGCATGATGGAAGAGGGAATCTAGTTTCAGGGGTGACTGGGCCACGGGTACAGAGGGAGACCCAACGCTTTGTGAAGCCTCGGCTTTGCTGTGTTTTCTCTGCTGGAGGCGAGAAACATTCGCTCAGTCTGATTTCAGCGAATGTAAAAACAGCTCGATGTTGATTCGTCAGCGGTCACGAAACCAACTGATCTCATGGTAGAGATGATACAGATGGTTCATATGTCGCTCTGAAGCACGAGGAGAAAAACACAAATGCTCATCCTTTTATTTTATCTTCACGTCTCCAGACGTTTGTTAGAATTCAGTTAACAACAAGAGAAAGGAAACAAATCATCAAGAAACCAGTTCCACATGGTTCAGTTATAAAACCACTTCAGTTCTGATTAAACATGAACTACTCAACCAGAATTACATGAAGGAGCAGATGCTGTTCTGATATCATATATATGTATTGTTACAATATTTCTTCAGTTTGATGCAGAACATATTGAAAATGTATTTGTCCCTCGTAAAAACCTTGTAAAAGGTTCAGAAATCAATGAGTCAAATTCAATTAATCAACCTCATTTATTTGTTTCTTTGTGGAAAAAATTATAATATTATATAGTGATAATAATAATCCTAAAACATATTACATGATGAGAATTAAAGTAACATGAACCAGAGTCTATTTCACCATGAATACCAGTCAAACTCCCCTCAACAGATATGTTACGTTGGTTGAAGTAATATCCAGTTTGACCGTCTTTTGTTTTCACAACCAAATAGTTAACAATGAAAGTAAATGGGGCAGTCAGCCAAACATAAAAATATCATTTCACTTCATGCACAGATGCACAGATTCATCATTTTTCTCGCTTTTCATGGACACATCAGCCGGTTGTTCAGGAAAATAATGAATCTGCTGATGTGGAACAACCTTCATCACCAGTTGTTATAAAAGCAGACGTTGGGTAAGTCTTGTAAAACAGTGTTTTTAATAAACTCTGGGTTCACTTACTAAGTTATCAGTACTTCAGTTTATGTGTAGGGACCCTATTCATGCTACTGCTGAAGTGAAGTGATATTTTAAGCTTTATTAGTGGTTAAAAAATGACAATTTAGATACGTTTGGCTGACTGCCCCATTTACTTTCATTGTTAACTATTTGGTTGTGAAAACAAAAGACGGTCAAACTGGATATTACTTCAACCAACGTAACATATCTGTTGAGGGGAGTTTGACTCGTATTCATGGTGAAATAGACTCTGGTTCATGTTGCTCTGGACGTCACTTTAATGACTTTTTACGTTTTGCAGCAATTGTGTACTATTCTACTCTGAAAACAATTTTAGTGCATTAGATGATTTTTTTATATTTAAGTTATTGAGCATCTTCTTAAACAGTTTCCACAGTAACTAGTGGAATAAGAAGCTGGGACACCATGTTAAGATTCTTTCTTTTATCCGTGTATGGATGAAAACAGACTGTGGTTCAGTGACCAGATATTCATCTTTGGGGAAACGTGTCAAAATCGATCATGTATAACTCTGTATAGGTTTTATATTAATTTCCTTGGAGGTTTCCTGTTGAGTTATATATTTAAATAAAGCAGTGACATTGTAAAATACCTTCCTCTACTAGTATTGTTGTATTTTCACTGGTCCCTGCTGTATATTGCACTTGTCTCTATGAAAACAAATACTGTGTGAATAAATAAAACCCTCTGAGAAAATATAAAACATTCTCACAACAGGGCTCCGAACCACGATGAGAGGTCACGAGCCAAAAAAAAGGGTTGTGGAGCCAGAGCTCTCGATCATCCACATTCTTCTTTTTCTCCTTTGGAATATAGTTTGCTGCATTTTGCTGTTTTGGCAGCATAGTGGGGTGTAATAAATGCTTATTGGTGCGACTTTTATTGCTTATTTCAGCTATAATGCACAACAGTTTTTAACCCAGTTCAGCTAAAGAACTGCATCATTCCTCCTCAGTGTTACATCAAATCTAGGTGTAATGCAACGTCTCCCATAATGTTGCCGTGCCCGCTGCCATTAACTTGTCCATTCTCCATTCCAGCTAATGGAAATTCACATTTGGTGCACCTAAGTGCCTCTCTCAAAGCGCCGCTCTAATGTCCCAGTCTCGGCCCTCTCCACTTAAATCTTTATTGAAAGTCACGTGGAAATCCAAAGAATATTCCCTCTCGACGGTCAGTGGCCGGGAGGCAGATTACAGCTCGGTGTCCGAGGTAATTTCTACACCCAATGACTTTCTCTTCACGCTCATTTCCCTGTGAGCGGAGCAACCTGGCGTCCTCGCCATCCGAGCCAAGAGAGACAGGGAGGCCAGACTCTCATAAATGAAGCCGTCCCCTCTTCACTAATTTCACTCCCTGGTTGTAACCGAGTGAGGCACAGGCCAGGAGTCTGTCTCCCTCTTCGGCTGACAAATGGTTTGGCTGAACGAGTAATGGCTAATTAACTTCCTGAATATGATTGTTTATCTGACTTTATGATCTGACTCCGTGCCAGTTTGTCTGTGTGAAGCTGCTCCTGCTTCTGCACAAACACACCAGATGCTCCGTGCTTCAGCGCTGGCTGCGAGCCACCGCTGCTGCTTCACTCGACTAATGTAAATGCTCCATCTCATCATCAGGGGAGGAGGAGGAGGAGGGTGAAGCTCACTCGTCTGCTCTAACGCGTTCGCTCTATCGGGCCAGATGCTCGGGAAGGTTTCCTGGGTGACGAGGGAGCTATCAGAGGTCAAGAGTGAAGGACTGTGAAACTGAGTCTGGATCCATTTGTAACATCTGAGAGAAGAGGAGCCAAGGTAACGCTGCCTTTTACAAACACCACTTATTCTCTCAGGAACATTTTGTGCTTCAACGTGTCATTCACTTTCTCTTAAAATGTAATGTTTTCCCTGTAAATGTTTTTCTCCACTTGGCACTTCTACACACCTCTTGTTGCACTTTCAGAGGCAACAACTGAAAGCCTGTAATTTGACCTCACTCACAACGCCAACGCTCTGCTTTCCCGCTGTTGACGGTTGAAGCAACGAAACTAAACTTTGTATGAATGAAGTCCTTGATCTCTTATTGCTCAGGAGACCCTTACAAAAAAAAATATTTCTCAGCAGTGATCACACTGCTGCTGTCAACTGATTAGAGATGATGATGTGTTTTTATTTTATTAAAGTGACAGTCCAGAGCAACATGAACCCAGAGTCTATTTCACTATGAAATGAGTCAAACTCCCCTCAAGAGATATTTTACGTTGGTTGAAGTAATATCAAGTTTAGGGCAGTCAACCAAACGCATCTAAATTGTCATTTTTTAACCACTAATAAAGCTCCAAATATCACTTCATTTCAGCAGTAGCATGAATAGGGTCCCTACACATAAACTGAAGTACTGATAATTAGCTAAGCTGCAGTTAACAGCTGAGTGGTGAATAGACGCCGGGGGCAGCAACACATTTGGGCCATAAAAACTGACTCGAATAAAGGCCGGCTCTGATTTTCTTCTTGTCGTTGAATTTAGCTCATTCTAACTCCACTGCACCCGGACCAGAGCATGTGAGCGGAGCGTGTGAAATGTAGTCGGAGATCACTTCGTCACTTCGTCTCGCTCTGGTCTTTGGATAAAAACCTGAGCCGTGCTCTGACTATATTTCATATTAATTTTATATTCCACTCTGATACCGCTCACCCAACGAGTCTAGGACATGAACAGGGAACTTTTAAAAAGACGAGGCTGCATCGCTCACACGCTGTTCGATGTGAATCCATCTATACTTTACAAGTTTTCATTGATAAATGACAAAGAAAGACTTAAAAACGTAACGATATCGGAGCCCGCGGTACTTCGGTACTTTGCCTTAAAAAATTAAACACCTGTCTCATGTAGCCTGTCCCAAATAAACACAGGGTCTGTTGAGTCATTTGGGAAAATAAACACCAGGGCTGCTATTTGTAGCTTTACAGTACCAACGTCTTGTTTTCATAACAACTGGCGATGAAGGATGTTTCAGATCAGCAGATTCAACATTTTTCTTTCTCTTCACAGACACATTGACCTGTTGTTCAGGAAAATGATGAATTTTTATTAGTGGTTAAAAATGACAGTTTAGATACGTTTGGCTGACTGCCCCATTTACTTTCATTGTTAACTATTTGGTTGTGAAAACAAAAGACGGTCAAACTGGATATTACTTCAACCAACGTAACATATCTGTTGAGGGGAAGTTTGATTCATGGTGAAATAGACTCTGGTTCATGTTGCTCTGGACGTTACTTTAAGGCAACGAAACATTAAATAGCAACATATAACAATATTTACCATCTATTTCGTTTCCTTGTCTATAAAACTTAAAAAAAACAAAATCAAAAAGCAAACATCACTTAACGTAAAGATCATAAATATGATAAATATGTACGTTGTTATAAACCTCAGTCAAGTGTTTATTAATAAAAACTTTAATAACAAAGGTCTTTACTTTCTTTTCTTTATTTTTTTCTGCTAAAACCAACCAACTGTCATAACACTGATTTATTTTTTGATGTTTATTGATCTGAGATTAAACAAGAAAGATCAAACTGATTCGCTACAAATGATGTATTTTATGGTTTAATTTGCTGGTTGATTATTGATCTTCACCGTCAACTGGAACATTTGTGACGTTCGTTTCAACTATTCAGTAAATGGAGGTTTTGTTTCGACTTTTGCAGCAGCTGAGCTCTGCAGCGTGAAGGTTCTCGGTGGTTGTGCAGCGTCTTGTCTTTTAATAAACGCAGCTGAGGGAGATTCAGCGAATGATTAATGCAGCGACTCTGTAATACTTGATTACTCATGTTTCTATAAAGAAGAGCTAAAAGAACAATTCATACATTAAATGCTTAGTTTTTTCCAACCTCGAGCAGTAATTATTATCTCTTTTTTCTTCTGTATTTTAAGTTCAACTGGAGCACAATAACACAGAATTTAATTTGCCTGAAAATTACATTTACAAAATTTAACAGGCGCGTTTTATTTCCAGAAACGATGTCCCTGTTCCTCTTAATAACCCACAGAGCAGACTGTTAACGGTTCTCATGGCGACATTATTTTCTTCACTGCTCTCAGATCTTAATATGTAAATGCAGCAGCGAAGATGAAACCAAATCAAATCGATCCTAACTGTTAGAGACAAGTTGAAAAAATATCATTTAGTAATTTAAGTTAAAATAATAATAATATTTTAACCTCTTACAACGGAGGAACAAGTCGCTGTCATTATAAAATCAAGTCATCGTATTGTCCAGGATCACTGATCACAGATCAGATGAACCACGGTTTGTGAAGCAGAGACAGCTGCTCCTTCTTCTCCTTCTTTCTCTTTTAATGGATTGTGCTGACGTGTGATTGGTTTGGACAGATCTAATTTCAGGAAGCTTTTAAAAGCTTCTGTCTGTGAACAGACAAAGAAACTACTCAACATCCACGCTGTGTTTCTAACAGGTAGAAATCACAGAGTACTTGCTCATATTTTCTGCGGATTCTGCGATAATCGATATATTTCTAGACAATCCCAGAAACGATGCATCGCAACATCTGTGACTATGAACAGGAAATACCCACAAACATGTGCCTGAAACCAGTCAACACACTTTACTTATCTATGTACTTACTGATTTGAATGTGTATAAACTACTGGATGTTTTATTCTCCATTTGGGATTAATAAAGTGAACAAACGATCACACGTCCTGTCGCAGTAGTAGTGTTTAACTGGTGCTCCATTAGCATTAGCATTAGCATTAGAGCTACTGAGTGCCGTGATGAGCGGAGGTCAATTATCACCAACCCTATTTTAAAACTATGTCGGAGTAAATTACACTAAGGACCAACACATCTCTACCTCCCAGTCCTCCTCTTTAACTGGTCCACGTCAGTACCAGGTCTACGTGTCTGATCCTCTTCTAGATGAAGGGTGACGGGTCACAACCTCCAAACGAAGCTATCCCAGGACCACACTTCAAACCAAGGACGAGACATTTCCCAGCATGCACCAGGACAAGGATGCAGTTGTCGAAAAAGCTAACTTATTGCTAACCGCTAATCAATAACGTTAGCATTAGCATTAGCGTTAGCTCTCAGTCGCTAGTTGTCTCTTTGCTAACGTTTCCATTCATCTGATAACAGGATCTTTTCTGATCAAACGTCACATTAATGTAACAAACATCTTGTCAGTTTTTAATCCGTCACCAACTTGATGGACATAAACGTGTCTGTAGACGCCATCTTTGTTTGTTGTCGTTCGGTCGCCATGGAGACGTGTCTCATCGTCTTTTACGTAGCAACTAGTGACGACTTGTGATGACGTGTGACGGTGAAGTAGAGGAACGTTTTCACCTCAACACTTTGTTTCTAGAGACGAGGAGTAAAGAAGAGACGTGGGATTGATCCTACCATGAGGCGAGACTCAACCTCTGCTTAAACATCCTTTCCTTTCTTGTATTTAGTGTGGAGCTGTTGAGAAGTGATGTTGGAATAAAATAAGATGTTGTGTAGATTTCTGTTTAGAACGTCGCATTTTAAATAACAAAACATCGGCGTATCGATTCTCACATCGCAAGATAAAGGACGACATTATGTTACTTTATCAATATTTTGTTTCTTTTGCAGCTGTGAAAACTGCTGCTTATATAAAGTTTGTTTGTTTAGAAGAAGTATAACAACAACTGCGTGTGTGTGTGTTTGTGCTGTAATTTCACTTTGCCTCGGGGCTAAAAAGCTGCTGAAGTCGGTCGCATATTTCCAGCAGAGCAGGGATTCATCAAACTGTCACTGGATCCTGAAATTTCACCAAGTTGGCGAGCGTAGTCAGTGAAATCTTTCATGTCTTCAGCCGCCTGGTCTGGCTGCAAATGCACTGTGAACATCTCCTCTCACTGCCTGTAAAAATCACACCCATCACTCAAACGATTGGAGGCACTTCTCTTTACGATTTCAGACGCAGCGCGACTGGCTGCGGTCTCACGGTTAGCAAGGCTGGTTTGTCAAACTGGAACATCGCCAGCGAAGAGTTTATATATAAAGAGAAATGGTCTAAAAGAAATAACACATCCAGTGTGTTTGACTGATCAATGGTGAAAAGAAATCATTCGGTTTCAGTTGCTGAGCCAATAATGAATGTCGATCAATTCATCATCAGCAGGAGATGATGTATGTTCCCTGTATCTGTAGAAATCTGCTTCTGATGTGTGACGTAAAGTCACATAACTGGCTATTTATCCTTAACTGGAGATTCAGCAGATTCATCATTTTTCTCGCTCTTCACAGACACATCATCCAGTTGTCCAGGAAAATGATGAATCTGCTGATGTGGAACAACCTTCATGACCAGTTGTTATAAAACCAGACGTTGGGTAAGTCTTGTAAAACAGTGTTTTTAATAAACTCTGGGTTCACTTACTAAGTTATCAGTACTTCAGTTTATGTGTAGGGACCCTGTTCATGCTACTGCTGAAGTGAAGTGATATTTTGAGCTTTATTAGTGGTTAAAAAATGACAATTTAGATACGTTTGGCTGACTGCCCCATTTACTTTCATTGTTAACTATTTGGTTGTGAAAACAAAAGACGGTCAAACTGGATATTACTTCAACCAATGTAAAATATCTGTTGAGGGAGAGTTTGACTCGTAGTTCCACGTTTGTAACTCCCAGTAATAACTCCCAGTTTGACTGGGAGTTAATAATGTCAACAATGATTTGTAGCCTTGGTTTTGTGAAGCAGTATTGGCGTCAGATCAAAAAATGCTTTTACGTGACAAACTCACTGACAACAATCTCTCAGAATGACAATTATAGTATCAATACCATCAAAAAAATATGGTAGTTAGGGCAAATAAAGTACGGTAACGTTTAGCTAAATTTGGGGAACGTTCTGGGGTAACAAAGGGTCAACTGCAAGTCTGTCAACAGCCCGACCTCTGAAACTTTAAATAGACACTGACTCCTGGTTTGGCTTTGAAAGTGACCCTGGCTGCCAATTACAGTACAATTTGTAGGAACATTGGCTTGGTAATAGTGAAGTCTCCAGCTTTACTTCTGTTTTAGTTTTTACTACTAAGGAGAAGGATCCAGGATATTACTGAAGTGATACGTTAGTATGTTGTTACATGTTTAGTAACAGATGGGCTGAGAGTCACAGATAAAGAAAGTGATGAGAGATCGACTGAAACGTTAATGATTGATTAACAATATGAAACACTGAGACAGTTCTTCTCCTTATCGTTAAACTGGGACATACTTTACTTTAATCTGATGTCGGCATCAAGAATTGTAACTTGTTTTACTTTGAAGAAAACCACTTTTCAATCTTTAAATACTGACCTTGTAAAGGTGAAACACAATACTTAGTGTAGCGTCTTTAAAAAGAAGTGTAATTACTGCGTATTTCTGTCTGGGTTGAATTCCCTCTCACACAGCAGAGAAAAGACTTTAAACTTCAAACCAAACTGACAAGACGAGACTGTATAACCTGTTTGACTGTACTGTACGTCGTTTTAGAATCATTATTTGTAACATTGATCATCTATCGCCTTTAAAGTCTGGGGCGAACGCATAGAAAATAATTTTAATAACTGTTTATAATTTATAAGTCAGGTCCCAGAGCAAGAGCCTGGGGCAGTACGGTTCATCTACAGTTAATCCAGGAGAGAAAGGAGCTGATCTTCTCTGTGAAGACTCAACACCAGTTGTACGGATGAAGATGCCAGACGAGCTCCATCACTAAGGAAAACAAAAAAAACTTAACAAACTTGGTGTTTCTTCTTCTTGGACCTTGACGAAGTAGAGACGTTGAACGGTGCTCGGACATAAAACTTATCAACCACACAAATCAGCCATTCAACATGAATCTGATTGACTTTGATCGATCGTTATAAAGTAGCCAAGCAGAGATTCAAAGTACCAGATATTGGAACTGAGGGATGGATTTTCCAGCCTGCTGTATTTTCCCTCAGAGCAGAACAAAACATGGAGACTCATGGCACCAGAGGAGCTTCAGGAGGTAGCTGATGTAATGTCTTGTCAATCATTTCTCTGACGGGATCTATAAAGTATTTATCTACTGATCTCAGCTGAGTGTCTGTGACCAGACGATCTCTTCTTTAGTGCTGCGACCGTCTTCATCTGAACACAAGAGTTAGTCTAAAAGAAAACCCTCAGTGATCGTGTTTGTGATGGATGAAATTCTGCCTTTGGCGTTTCCAGTGTTGAACAAGGTCCCAGTTGGGAAAATGGTTTGTTGGTCTAGAATAGAACAGACGACTATTGATCCCTTTGGGAGGTTCCCTCAGGGAAACTGAATCTAGAGCTGATATCTTATAAAACAGTCTTTGGTTTCTGTCTCTGACACCAACTGGACACAGTCACAACCCACCGTGATGTTTTATAGAGTTTTTCTTCTTGTAAATGTGTCATTGAAACAATAATTGAGAAGATTCGCCACCATCACCAACCTGGACTGGTGACACCAGGTGGGTTGGGTCTGTGACTTTGTAAAACAAATCCACATTTTCCTGGTCTAATAGGTCTTTTCTACTACGTGGTTGTGTCTCTACTCTACTGGACTCTACTGGACTCTACTGGCCTCTACTGGACTCTACTGGACTCTACTCAGTCTGGTAGCAGACACGTTGTTTCCATCACAGTTTGGTTCCTCCTCCACGTGAATGTGGTGAGTGGAGTCAAACTGCTGCGACGTCACGACACTAAAACATCAGTAAACATTAATGGACATGGAGGAGATGCTGTACTTGTTGCTGGGTTAGCTTACGACCAGGTAGCTACGACGATGGCTATCACTCTTGTCCTGTTTAAAAATGGAGCTTGATTATTTTGTTGACGCTCTCTCAACTCAACTGGCGTCTGGTGGCAGCTTGTGAAGACACTCCCTCTGACCAATCAGTGGCCGGCGTCTGTTCACGTCACAGTTTATTTTAATCTGCTGTTGGCATCAAGAATTGTAACCTGCAGTGGCCTGGATGCCAAATGGCTCAGACCCACCACGTTGGCGTATATCACATGCAGTTGTTCGCTGGTTCGAGTCCCGACTGAGTCGACCTTTCTTGCGTGTCCTTCCCCTACTCTCCTTCCTGTTTCCTGTCTCTCTACATCACAGGTGTCAAACTCATTCCACGAAGGGCCGTGTGGCTGCAGGTTTTTGTTCCAACCAGTCAAGATCACACAGTTTGACCAGTCAACTGTGTGGAGACTGAGATCAGTTAATTAAATGAATCAAGTCTGGTGTGCTGCTGCTAGGTTGGAACAAAAACCTGCAGCCACACGGCCCTTTGTGGAATGAGTTTGACACCTGTGCTCTACATTATCTCTGATTAAAGGCAAGAATTGTAACTTGTTTTACTTTGAAGAAAACCACTTTTAAATCTTTAATTACTGACCTTGTAAAGGTGAAACACAATACTTAGTGTAGCGTCTTTAAAAAGAAGTGTAATTACTGCGTATTTCTGTCTGGGTTGAATTCCCTCTCACACAGCAGAGAAAAGACTTTAAACTTCAAACCAAACTGACAAGACGAGACTGTATAACCTCTTCCAGATTGTAAATGCTTTTAAACTAGTTGTTGGTTGTTGATCAGTTGTGATACTCAGAGTCAGTTTTAGTGGAGAATAACTGGTCAAAGCTGGTGAGCAGGTATCTGAGGACTGTTGCTTCTTCTTCAGGTTGGTCGTTGTTTCATGACGTTTTGTCTGTTGACTCGTCTCTTCTCTGATTTATTCCTGAGACGAGACTAAACATCCTCATCGTCTTTGTCTTGGCTACTTTCCGTGACCTGCCTGGCGCTAGGCTACTAGCATTGTTTGAATATTTAGGAAGGAGCAGTAGGAGGCGGAAACAATAACACAGATGTGTCCCGGCAATATGAATCTATGTTTTCACTTTGCATCAGTAACATTGGATCATTAATTGTTGCACGAAAGCAAGTAACAACATCTGACAGCAGGGAAAACTTACAGTACACCTGCACAGGTGTTTTCAATCAGTCTTGTTCATTAGTCGTCTGCTGTTAATTCATCTCTCATCATTGTCCAGCTGTTTGAATTTACACTGCCAATCAAAACGGCTTGACAGTGTGTGAAGGCAACTATCCACTCCACCTCCACCTCACATGAAACATGGAGCCACATCTGAAATTTATCTGTTTGACAACATAAACATATCACGAAAAATAGATTAACAGGAAATAAATGAGTTAACAGAAAATAAATAGTTTTTACAAAAAAGAAAAAAATGCAAGTCTCCAGACATGAGGAGGAAGGACGAGTTATCACCATGACTTGAGAGAACTGCAAACGGCAAAACGAGATTCCTGGAAGTGAGGCAACTCCAGCGGACCAATCAGAGCTATGCCGTCTCCGTGAGCTCTCCGTCGTTTTGACGGATCGTTAAAAAGTTGGGGAGGTGACGTGAGCTGACGGAGAGGGGGTCAGATGAGGTACGTAACGACGTAGAGGCTCTGTGTCGCTGTGTATCCACGGATATGGACGAGCATAAACCAGACTTTATGGGGAGAGATCGTACATTCACCGGTTACAGACGGTGTTGATGGTTTGTCTTTTACTTTAATGGTACTTTATTCCATTATAATTATTTCATAATTATAATGATTATTACTGAAAACAAGCCGACAGATATGTTGGTGGAGACGATCACGGTCCAGATCCATGATTAATGTTCTGTCCAGTGATGATTCACCGTTAAAAAGAAAAGAAGACGTTGATCCTCATTTCTGGTCAGTGAACAATGATTTGAGACTAAACTACCATGTTGACATTCACACACTAGTGAACATAGTTTACTACATGAAAGTGTATTAATGGAAGTATATAAATTGAGACACATTATGTGTGTGTGCCTGATAACAAATAGGGTGAGAAACAATAGAGTCAAGAGTAATAATAGTAATTAATGCGAATGGTTAAATGACATTCAGGTTGCCTGGATACCAGAAAGTAATCAGTCACTTCTGAAAGCAAAACTAAATTAATAATGAAAATGTATTTCTTTAACAGTGCTGTTGATATAGTGTGTGTGTGTGTGTGTGTGTGTGTGTGTGTGTGTGTGTGTGAGGGAGAGACAGATCTTTTCCTGTGCTGATGGATTAAATATGAATGTAACAATGCAGCACTTTGAGATAAAACATAAAGGGAATAAAAGGTCCATTTAACATTAAAGCACACACTCAGTGGGATTAAATTAACATTAACCAGAAGCGTTGGCTGAAAGAATTTAACCTTTAAAGACGACGAACGCTCATGAACGTATATAAATAAGAAATTAAAACGTTTCCCGCTTCGTGGACACGACTTTAAAACAAAACACCACCACAAAGTCAGAACACGTGTTTAAAACTTAATGAGCCTGGACTGGATTTCACACTATAATTCATCACAAAGATGTTGTTTTACAAAACGACACGAAACAGTTTAACATGTATTATTAGACATGAACCAATTTCATTTTCAAGGTCTTAACCAGAACACAAACACTGAGAAACTACATGTGAAACTAATCATCACACATTCACACATGTTAACTTTAACATGCAGCCGCAAATTCAACATAAATTATTTCTAATCAGACTCAGCAGCAAGTTGCCTAAAGATAAATAACAGAGGTTATAGTATAGCGTATAGTAACAGGCTGATTCTGCTCTAATGAAGCTTTACATTTACATTTAATGTGAGATTTTTATGTCAGTGAATCATAAAATGATCTTAATATGTCACCTGAGATTCAGGAGTCACCATCCAAACATTTCTTTATGCTCCAGTGACGACCAGAGTCTTCCTATGTCTCAGTTCACATACGTCCAGACTGACACTTACTATTGTGCCAGTCTGGTAAAACAGTGAAGTGTTAACACCTGATGGTTTCATCATAACCACGACACTTCTCACCCTCAATGACGCCATCTTGGCTACGTAGCAGAAGAGGAGGGACGGCGGCGGCGGCGTAATCTCCACCTCACATGAAACATGGAGCCACACAAGCAAACATCAGCACTAGTGAGACTTTGATTATTGATTATTATTGAAAACAAGCGGCAGATATGTTGGTGGAGACGATCACGGTCCAGATCAGTGATTAACGTTCTGTCCAGTGATGATTCACCGTTAAAAAGAAGAAGAAGACGTTGATCCTCATTTCTGGTCAGTGAACAATGATTTGAGACTAAACTACCATGTTGACATTCACACACTAGTGAACATAGTTTACTACATGGAAGTGTATTAATGGACGTATCCGACTAATTGTGGATTACAAATGTCTGACATTACTAAAACTAAACAGCCTCGCTACGACTCTCAACAACGTCTGGATTAAAGAAGTGAAACATCTTTCAACGACAACAGCATCATGTTACACTGACATGGTGTCAGTCTGCTCTGCTCATAGCCACACCCTCCTGTCGCTTCACACTCACCTACAGTGGAAATTTCCACCTCTACTCAGCCACTCAGAGAGGCTGAGTATCAGTACAACTGCTTCCACCTGTTCACCCTCTCCCAGTATATATGCAGCTTCACTTCACTCACTCTTTGCCAGACTCTCCAGCACTTTTTTCTGGATTGATCCTCTGGTTTCGACTCACCTTCGTCCCTGACTCCTGCTCCTCTTGTCTCTCCACCCAGAAACCCGACCTGCCTTAAGTCCCCGACCTTGGGTTTTGTCCGCCATCTTCATCTGTGCTACTGTGTGTTTGAACTTACAATAAAGGAACTGTGTTTAATCGAACCTGTCCTGTTTGTGCTACACACCCGTGACAGATGTTGGTAAAGATACAGGAAAACACCAGATGTTTATCTGTAAACTTCAACATAAAAACACACGTTTATGTATCTTATGAATCAATCAGCAGCAGACAGGAATTTCTCTCAGCTCAGATCACAACTTGTTGACTTGCTGTTGCAACAAAACGTCTAAAAACACGTCAACAACTCAACAAAAAGCTCCAACAAAATCAGTTAGTCCAGAACGAGGCTGCAACAGTCACAAAAAAAAGATGTGAAATTTCCAGGTTTAGTGAAACTAAATGAAATCAGTAGCAAGACGCAGCCATCGTCTCCATCAACTCACCAACTCTTCTTCTACCCATAATGCAGTGTGGTAACAGCACAAACATTAACATGTTAATTATGTCAAACATGAAACGTAACATCAGACACTAGACTGATCAAATATGAGTCGTCATCATATGATCAACAGACCATCAACTGACAGTGTAGGACTCGTCTCTTGTCATGGTGGATCCTTGTAGAGACGATCTGGTTCTTGGAGGATCCACCACCTGGTCTAGAAACCTCCAGTCTTTGAATTTGACTGAGGAACCAGTTTTAGCCTCGATCTCACAACTGCTCCTTTAAGTCTAAAATACAATGACCTGCGTGTAAAAATGAAGGAAACCTCAATCTAAATCTTTTCGTAACGACACCGTGACAGTAAAACATTTATTTATGTAAAATAAACTGTTTCCTGACCTGTGGGGTGACACAGTTCATCAAACATTATATGTTCTCTGACTGCAGTTTATTTCCTTTATGGCTGAATTAATGTGGAGACGAGTATTTAAATTAAAACTAGAGTTACAGCCGTGTGGTTGTTTATCTCCACCAACCATCCAGCTGCAGTTAATTAGAGCTGGAGCAGCAGCAACATGGCCGCTCGTTGTGAACAGACTGGACGTTTGGTTGTTTTAATTTGATAAAGAAATACTTCATTTTTGTTTATATTACAGTAATGACCACACGACCACAGCTGTGTTATGTACCGAGGTTTAAACACATGAACATTTCGTTTGTCAAATCAATTATTTTGAATCTAACAAGTAAAAATGCACTTACGCATATGCATTACTATTTGTTTTTGTTGTTATGTTCTTGATATGGTCATATTATCAATGACGTTTGACGGATTCAAATAAAATAATAATAAAATAATGTGTAAACATGTTAACATGGATATAAAGTAAAACTTGCCCTGAATTTATTAATCGTTTGTTTATCTCCTCCAGTTTGAGATGAGTCTCTTACTCATTATAATGTAACAATAAGTCACCTGTTACCTCCACTTCTTGTTTTTAATATAAATATTCATCTTTATAAAAATCTGCAGCTTATGTTTTTGTGAAAATCTTTTTCACATCCAAATAATATTGGTGTTGAAATTATAAATATCTCTAAATTAATAGATTTATAATCGAGATCTTCAGAAACTTAGAGTCTGATTGAAGGTATATTATCACAAAAGGTGAAGATGTAGCACAAGAGTACATGTCCTGCAGTGGCGAGCGTGCACCATCAAGGAGCAGTGTTTCACATTCGCTCCAGACTTACTGTATTTTTTGGACTATAAGGCGCATCTAAAATCATTTATTTTCTAAAAATCAACAGTGCACCTTATGTATGACCTTTGGTTGTGTTTACTAACCTCGAACTGATTTTATGTTGTACACATTACAGCTACCGTAGTCAGGAGCCTCAGGAGTAATACATTGGCCAACAGATAGGCCTACTGTAATTCAACATACAACATCTGGGCATGTTTGATGCTGAAATCGCCCAACTGTTAAACTCAGACACTGAAGCTGAAGGATTTGTAGACGAGGAATGAACTGAAAAAAAAAGTGAATGTATGTTGTATTTCTGTGTTACAACCTGAACAACGTTGAGAGTTAATGTAAATTAGCTGAATAAAGTTCGACTTATCCGACACGTTTTGTTTCACTTATTACGCCTTATAATCAGATGCGCCTTATGTGTGGACAATGACAGCAATTGACATGTTAATTGATACTGCACCTTATAATCCGCGCTTTATAGCCCGAAAAATACGGTAATTAGCATTAACATTAGCATTAGCATTACAGCTACCAAGTGTCATAATACAAGGACGATTATCACAGACTCAATGTAACAGAAACACTACCTGAAGTAATTAGAATCACCTCATTCAGCCCAGAGTCCTCCACTATGTTAATGAACCGGCAGCCACCACACAATCCCTCACCTCTCTCCACCTTCAGCTGCCGTCTCTTCATCTTCAGCTACCATCTTTCCGTCTGTCCTCTGGCTGCAGGTAAGGGACAGTTTCTTCCAGATAATTGTGGTTTTCATGTCAGAGGTCAAGTAAACAAACTTGCCTTAACTGCGTTAAATTATTTTATCACGTTAATCGTTGCGGTTAACACGTTAAATTTGACTTTGACGTTTGTGTTGTGAAGAAATGAAGGATTCACTTCAGTCGCCAGCGTCTCTCCGACCTCATTTCAGGTAATTATCCTCAAATATATCTACGACCGTTTCCACCAGATTTAAAACCAATTTAAAAACTAAACCAACCTTTAGTTCTCGTTAAAAACCTTCTGTTCTTTAAAGCTTCAATGGAAAGTTTCTCCATTAGCGCTAAGCTAACGTTAGCCTCCTTATCCTCTGCTGTCTCCACCATCCACCGCCATGTTTAAACTCTTAGTCTGTAGAGATTGGTCACGTGACCTACACAGTGCGTTTTATGTGTAGAATAACGTAGACACAACTAATCAACTACGATCAATTTAATTGATTAGTGACGTATGATTTATGTTTTAACGTTAGAGCTAAAGTACAATATTTAATCTACAATTTAAGTAGCTGACACACAAATGTGGAATTAAAAGTAAATGTAGTATAATCTAATATTTTTGGGAGCTGAATAAGTGGTTACCAACTACTGAGTTTATTGAAGCAGCAGAGGATTGTGGGAGTTCTGCGAGGATCCTTTGTGTTAGAAGAACGACTGTTCACTTCCAGAAAACTTTCCCAGCCGCTTCAGAGCGTTTTCCTCTTTGATCCTCGTGCACCTTGAAAGCGTTGTGACACCTTCCCGCAGTGAATTAGACAGATCAGTCAATCACACGCCAGCACGTCAGCCGCAAAACGCACTGGAAATGAATAAAGAAAACCTGCAGCTAATGTATTTGGGAGGAATATAAATACAGAGCCATGAGAGAGGAGGTGGTGATTGATTGAGTCGAGCGACGGGAGGTTTTTCACAGATAAGACCTTTTAGAGGAATTGAATTACCTTCAGGCCTCACAAGGAAAACGTAGGATGTTATAAAGTTTGATTAAATCAAAGCTGATGAAAGGATGGGAGGAGATGGGTGTAAACACGGACATTAAATGAGACATAATTTAGCTTGTGGTCGTATACGACACAATCACAGCTCGAATTGATGAGAAACATTCCCTCTTGTTATTAAAGTGGTTGAATTATTGTAGGAAAAAAAAAAAATCTAAACATAAAAAACTCGCTAGAGATGATACGGACGTTGTGTCCGTGACAGCCCTGAGATTTATTTTGTCAGAACTACGGCTGCAATTAGTCACAGTTGAATGTTTTCCCGTTGCTTCAGATAATCTGAAAATTGTTGACATTTACTGCCAGAACGTTTACTTTATCCTTCCAACGCTGCCGATTCCTGACGGGCTCGATATGCTCAGAGAGAGAGAGAAGATGGGAGGATGAGTGACGACTGGAGGAGGTGGATGTAATCAATATAAACATGAGGCAATTAGCGTGGCGCTCATATTTCTTTAGGGAGGTGGGTGTAAAGAAACATGGCGATCAAAGTGATGTCTGCACCGCCATTAATGAGGCACCAGAGCAACTACAGGGATGTATTGTTAAAGAGCTTTTAAAGAAACCTGCTTGGAATTAATTAAAGCACAAGTCGCTTCTCTGTCTTTCATACACGTTACTTTTTACAGCATTCAGGTTTATGTTTAATTTAATAAGTCACCAGACGGGAAGGAGAATAAATAAATTAATAATTTAATTAAACAGGACTCACTCCCACATGAGCTCAGGATGGAGACAGTCGGTTTCTGGGCCGGTCGACTGCTCTGAGATCAGTCAAACATACTAATTAACAGGATCTACGGCGCCAAAATGGACAAAACAGAGGCCGACGTGTGTGATGTCGGCCAGTTCAGTCCAAAGACCTCATGAAATATTCATAGGTCAGGGGACATTTCATTGACTTACCGTATTTTTCGGACTACAAGGCCACTTAAAATCCTTTAAATTTCTCTAAAATCGACAGTGCGCCTTATGTATTAATTCTGGTTGTGCTTACTGACCTCGAACCGACTTTATGTGGAACACGGCGCTAAAAAAATCTGTCAAAATGTTTTAGTACGACTTTAGTAAACTACGAAGCCGCACCGCTTGATGGATTGTCTGAGCCTTACGGAGTAATACATACTGTGCTTCAACATAATATTATGGTGTATGTGTAAGGACTTATCTGACTGTTTTGTTTCGCTTAATGTGCTTTATAGTCCGAAAAACACGGTAGACTGACAAACCCTAGAGATCTCAGTAGTTGGTACCACTCGTCTAACCTTCATCTAAACCTGACCCCAACTTTAACCAGACCTGAAGTCACGTCTAACCTGACTGATGTGTAAATAAATCAACACAGCGATCATCACACAGGAAACAACAAGTCCAACTGAATGAAATGTGAGAAACGATGATAATCAGATAATTAGAGTCATTTATTAAAAAACTTTCTTCTGGTTCTTAAACAACACGAGGATGTTCAGTCTCTTCAGGTCCAGATGGTCCAGAAACCTCTGATCTGGTTCCTCCACGATTACAGGGTTTTTTTTTTTAGATTTTGAAGTTTAATTTGTCTGATTTCTCTGATTTTCTAAAAAATATTGCAATGAAAATTGTGATGTTTTTAGACATTTTGTTGCAATATAGTTGCAGGATCAAGTTAAAGTTGAGATTTTTTTCTCTTCACTAATGAACTAAAGTGAAGGTATAAACCAGTGTCAGTGACGTGTCTGGTCCGACGTCCTCCGTGTTTCTAACTTCCTCCGTCTGTTTCTTGGTGACGAAGATGTGTCTCAATAACTGAATAGAGAAACTCAGGAACCTTTTCAGGGGAGAAAAGACTCCCTGTCTAGTGGTAGGTAATCTGTTCAGCTTACCTGGTGGAAACGTGGCTAATAGACGACTATAATAGTTTCCTCCTCTGTGGTGAACTCTGCCCGGATACTGTTTCTTTTGGTCCTTAGCAGTGATGATTGGTCAAAATTACAAGGTCAGAATTGACAGGGATTGGTTGAATTTAATCCTGGAGGGACTGATGTTTTTTTAAATGCTGTATTGAAGGAAGAACTCATGTTTATTTTAGATAAACAGAGGAAATGTTTTAATCGCTGGGAGTTAAATATGATCTGAACATCTATAAATAAATCACATCTTTGAATCGGATCCATGTTCTTGAGGATCGTATTGTGTTTAACTGTTTCCTGTGAATATAACAGAAGATAAACTCACAGACATCACTCCCTGTGGTCTGGTCACTGGTCTGAAGGAAGAAACAGACGACGACTCCAGTCGACCACGAACCTGAAACATGAACACAGATGTTTTTATTACAACATGTTCAGACATCAACCATCTAACAACATTTAACCACTTTTTATCAGGTTATAAAAACCTGAAAGGAACAGTTTGACACTGGACTTGATGCTAACTATTATCTTAGCAAAGCACAAACACATTAATAATAATAATAATTGGTAGGGGTTGTTTGCCTTGTAGCACTAGCATCATGGTTAGCATACAGACATGGGAGAACTCTACAGAGACAGTAAACAGTATGCAGCCTGATGCATATTAGCTTTTATTTATGGTCATTATCATTTTGTATCAGTAGTAGTTTAGTTTGTTGATTTTCACATCACATCCAACTTTGTTGTTGACATTCACAGTTTGTTTTTAAAACGCTGCAGCTGTGAATAACTGACAGAAACATACTGAGAATAAACAAACCTCAAAAAACAAACACATCTGGGACGTAGACGGACGTGTTTGACTCTGTTTTACTTTTCCAACGACTGATGGAGAAGTTGAAGTTGACTTGGTTGGCAGCAGCTTCAGGAGGGAGACCCAGACCCTCCTCTCCCCGGTCACTTCCACCAACTCCTTCAGGGGAACCAGAGGCGTTCCCAGACCAGCCTTGAAACACAGTCCCTCCAGTGTCCTGGGTCTCCCCCGGGGCCTCCTCCTGGATGGGCATGTCCAGAACACTTCCCTTGGGAGACATCCAGGGGGCGTCCTCATTAGATGCCCCAACCACCTCAACTGGCCCCTCTTGACGTGGAGGAGCAGCAGCTCTACTTGAGTCGCTCCTGGATGTCTGAGCTCCTCACCCTATCTCTAAGGCTGAGCCCGGCCACCCTCCGTCTGCCTCCGTCTGCCTCCGTCTGCCTCCGTCTGTCTCCGTCTGTCTCCGTCTGTCTCCGTCTGTCTCCGTCTGTCTCCGTCCATCTCCATCACTCGTGAACAAGACCCCAACATACCTGAACTGCTCCACTTGAGGCAGCAGCTCCTCCCTTTGACAACATTTACGTCAACTTACAAACTATAAATTAATTCTCTGCTATAACTACTTTTTGCCTCTTAATAAACTACTCAAGAGAATCGTTAAGGAATCAGATCAATAGTTAGAATCGACAATGGCATCGATATAGATAAAATGACGGCACTTTGAGCTTTCAGGGTTGAAAAAGATGTTTCAAACATCAAACAGTCTTTTTGCAGGACTTTCTTTCATCATGCTTTATTTCCCTCCCTCCCTCTCTCTCATCGTTGATATTTTATTTTATATTTACCGACGTTAAGTGTCCCTGAGCTACCGTGATGTTACATATTGTGGCACCATCTGGTCCCGGAGAGCAGCACATCCTCTCTAGTAAATATATTTCTGAGGTCAAACACTTTACAAGAACAAATCTGCAAACACAGGAATTGAAAAGATTCCAGTTGTCTTGTTGACCTTGTCCAGTTAAGCTGTGCACATACCAGAAAATACAAACACATGGCAGCTGCCAGCGAAGCAAACAAAACATTAAAAAAAAACAAACATCAAAGTACATATGAGGCCATATGAGATCAACACCGTCGATGGCAGATTGTTTCTTTCTCTTCTCGTCAAACTCAGGTAAGACTGCAAATCTTTTTTTTCCTGGGGGCTTTTTATACAACGGCTCATTAGTTTCTCTGTTGTTGTAAGCGTATAAGCGTGTGCAAATTACATCACGTCCATTAATCCCAGCGCTCAGACACACAGCTCCCTGTGCAGCTCCACCCTGCACTTCTGAGAAATGAATGGGCTCTGCAGCCACCCTCGCAGCTATTTAGATATTAGCTAATACATCAGCCGTGTCACTGCACTGTCTGGAGCTTTCATAAAGAAGACAGAAGACGCCGCTGATTTGATGCGGTCAGCTCCACGCATCAACATTTGCCCCGACGCCTCGGTTTATTATCTTCTGTGATTTAATTGGTGATATGTTCAGCAGGACGGAGCGGAAGCTGTTTGGTTCATGTTTAAAAAGTTTGGACGGTCGCTGTGACTGAGTCACACTGTTCAACACAAGATGACAATTAATTAGACTACGCTTTGTCTGAGCTGTACAACGTCTGGAATAAACACCTGAAGACGCCTGCGACTGTTAGAGACTGGTCTGTTTCTAAACAACAGGAAACTGATGTTCTCCTCCACTAAACTCTGACACATCTTCTATTAGCTCTTAAACCAAACTATATTTTAATGGGAACTTCAGCTGTTTCTCTACATCTTGATATGTTGACAACAATCTAATGCATTTATGAAACATATTGTGATATGATATGATTCACAGCTCAGTGCTGATGCACAGATTCAACACGATCTGATTCAACAAAGTGCAATTCGACTTAAAAGACTTAGAGTGTTGCTGCGCAATTCAGTGACTTTAATTTGAATTTTAATTACTGTATTGACCCAAATATAAGACTGTTTTTCTCCTCCAGAAAAAGGTCTGAAAAAGTCGTTGTGGTCGTCTTATATTCAGGTCCAGAGACCCGGGGTCTGAACCAACTGGTGACGTCAAACCAGAGACCTGGAGAGATGAGACCACGACACAGAGACTCACTAGAAAACAGAGACTCACTAGAAAACAGAGACTCACTAGAAAACAGAGACTCACTAGAAAACAGAGACTCACTAGAAAACAGAGACTCACTAGAAAACAGAGACTCAGACGTTGAGAAGTTAACAAACATCAGAGGAGACAGTGTTTCTAGACGTTGACCAGACTGTGGCGACGTCATCGTCTAAGGGACTATGATTACAGATGACAATGATCTTTTCACATGTGGTCTGAACTGAACTCAGTCCACTAAAAGTGGAGCAACAGAAAACAAACTCAGTTTTGTTTGTGTTCACATTGTGAAAGAGGACTGGGTTCTCTTTCTGATCCACTTTAATTACTTCATGGCGTGACCTGTAACTACCGCTAGGTCCGACCTGTAAAAAAGTCTTTTTAATAAATGATGTGTTCACTTACAAAGTTGTCAAAGCCTCGTTTCAAATGCCATGATCCGTGTTATACCAGCAGGGAAGTGTGGAGCTACTTCGAGCTGTTTTAACAGTTTAAAATAGCGACGTCTTCGAGCGACCTTGGTGACTAATCACTAGCATGGTGAGTCTTTTCAACAAAACCCATAAAAATAACAATGTTCTTAACGCAGCAGGCTGGTGTACTTTTGATCCTCAGTAAACATAACAACTCGTTATCGTGTTTTAACAAACCCAAAGTTCATTTTACACCGAAGTTCTTTAAGTTCTTCTGTGGCTTCTCTACAACTCTCAGACCTTCACTGCTTGGCATTCTGGGTAGTTTTCATCCAGGTCATAAAATTGGAAAAAAAAAAAGAGAGAGGATCCGGAGCACTTACTGTACACACTGCGTAGTTTAGTCGAACCAAACCGCAGACTTTTTAGAGAACCGTATGAGACCACTACAGGAGGTGGTTCGTTTTAAAGGGGTCTGAAGGCTGAAAGGGACCAGGTGTGAAAACACCCTAATCTGCTTCACCATAGTTTTAAAATTGGGTCATTTATAATTGTCCTCCAAACATTAAGACACTTGGCAGCTATGATGCTAATGCTAATGCTCGAGTGCATGTTAACCGCTGCTCCTGGTTATGTCATAGTATCACTTTGGCATATTTATGCTGTGCAGCTGTTTGTGAGTTTGAATCCCGACCCAGACAAGTTCTCCTGTCTCTCTACACTGTCTCTATCATTAAAGGCAAAAATATCCAACAAAAAATAATAAAAACAAACAAACAAAAAAACACTCATAGATGAAGCACGCTTGCTACTTCAGGTCATGTGCTTGCTCACTAATTTTTCCAAAAATGGTCAATATGGTAATCAAACTTTCACCAGCTGGCCTTTCTCATAAACAATAAGTGTTAATACATCCTATCTCACAGAGTTAAAGATGCTCATTAAAAACTACATGGTTAATCCTCTTTATGTGGCAGGTGAGAGGAGAGTTAGAGTTAACATTGGTCCTATTTAGACGGAGTAAAAATATCAAAAATAACAACTTATTTTGTTGGTTAAATGAACAAATAAATGCAGAATAAATGAGAACATTTAATGATCAAAAACATTGATTTTTTTTTTTTTTTAATTGCATCCATGCTGCTCTAGTATGGATGCACTGGATTTCACCTGCATGTGTCCATGTATCAACATGTATCAGTTAATCTTCCCATAACTACACTGGATCATTTATTTTATTGCAGTTCTATTAAATCCTGTTTTTCCCCACTAGTTTAACTTTATCAACCAGGAAAAAAAAGACTCCAAATTATATTCACAGACTATTAAACAGATTTAGAAAGGAAGGAAATGTATCAGTTGAATAATTAGCTAAATGTTTTTATGCATTTTAACAACAGAAGTTCAGGTTATGAACAATTTCATGCTCTGTTTCAATATATATTAAGTTGAAGCACTTATTTCTTTTACTGAATATTAAACAAAATATCTGAGATTAATTTGAGCTTCTAATTAAAAACATATCTTTATTATCGGGCTAAACGCGAAGCTAACCCGGAAGTGTTGGTCCCTAACAGCCAATAGGAGCGCTCCTTTCTAGAAAACCGGCTAGTCCAACGTCACAACAACTAAAAAGTTAGCTGTAATTAAGTAGTAAATCAACATTTTCAGAACTTACCAGACGCTTCTACCGCGTCTCTTTTTCCGACATCTCTCCTTGTTTGTTGTTCGGTGTATGTGAAGGACAGAGGTTGTATGTGTCGGTAAAATCAGAGCGTCCACAGGTGAGTTTGACCCGCTACTTCCTAATTGCCGATGACGTCATCTTAAGATAAACGCTGATTGGCTTTTATCGCTCATCGAGACTTCGCGTGTTCTCGCGTTTCTCTGCGAGATTTAGCGTCTTTGCTGTAGATCATATGAACTAAATGCTTAGTTTCTGTGTTTGGAAGAAATGGACATAAAAAAGACTTTCGGTTGTAAACTAGTTTTTTTTATTTATATAAAATGTTATTTATTCAGAAATCACAAAATTGTATTTAATCGAATAAAACTGAATGCTGCTTCGCCTTGCTATCGAAGCTAGCGCTATGCTAACAGTGGCTAGCAGCTTGTTTTAACTGTTAAAACAATAAAAATATAAATATAACCAGCGTTTAAGTGATTTTTTTCTTTCCAACATGTGACTTAGAAATGAAACACAGTTGTTGTTAAAGTATTAATGTAATTTTAATGTGTATATCTGATATTGAGTGATTTAAACACATGAAAACATCAAGAAATGTTGTTTATTCATTAAATAATAAAGTTATATATGTTATATATTGCACAAATGCATATATGCACAAAATACGACATATAAGAGATTTATCATGTCTGAGTTTGTTCATGTAATGGTGTAAGTTTAAATACATACACACACATATACACACACACACACACACACACATATATATATATATATATATATATATATATATATATATATATATATCTCTGACAGCTGCTGTATGTTTGTGATTCACTATGATCCATCATGTTTGTGTTTCATGTTTCATGTTTCATCAGGTCATGATGTCTTCATGTGTGAACAGACGTATATGTTGTCATTCCTCTGGTTATAAACTGATATTAACTCAATAGCAACGTTACCACCTTCAAATGTGAAAGTTTCCGTTTATTGAAAATGTTCTCAACAGGAAACAGCTGCAACTGAGGAGACAGATGTGCACAAAAAAGCAAACTGTGACTCCAGTGATTAATGTGTCACATATACGAATAATGTGTCACAACTTAGATACTTACATTAGTTCACTTCCATGTAGTTAACTATGTTCACTAGTGTGTGAATGTCAACATGGTAGTTTAGTCTCAAATCATTGTTCACTTCTTCTCCTTTTTAACGGTGAATCATCACTGGACAGAACGTTAATCACTGATCTGGACCGTGATCGTCTCCACCAACATATCTGCCGCTTGTTTTCAATTCTAATCAATAATCAAAGTCTCACTAGTGCTGATGTTTGCTTGTGTGGCTCCATGTTTCATGTGAGGTGGAGATTACGCCGCCGCCGCCGTCCCTCCTCTTCTGCTACGTAGCCAAGATGGCGTCATTGACGGAGAGAAGTGTCCGTGGTTATGATGAAACCATCAGGTGTTAACACTTCACTGTGTTTCTCTAAATATTAAGTGTCAATATGGACGTATGAGAACCGAGACACCAGAACTCTTTGTGTAAATTTCGGGTTGGAGACAGACGCATCCCTTTGGCTCCTCCCACTGTTCTAAGCTTTAATAGATAGATTTATTGAATAGATTAGAATTAGAATAGAACAGATTTATTGATCCTTTTGGGAGGTTCCCTCAGGGAAACTGAAGAACCAAACACGGTTTGTTCTTGTTACAAAATTTAAATGGAGACATGATAAAAAAAACAAAGATGGTGGCGGTACCGAGGCTCACCCGATACTTCCATTAGTTCACTTCCATGTAGTAAACTATGTTTGCTTTCATCAGCTGCCCTCTACCCACCCTGGAACAAATCTCCACATCCTGCTGTCTCAGGAAAGCCAAGGACATCGTAGGAGACCCCTCACACCCCACCCACCCCGTGTGACCTGTTGACCTCTGGAAGACGCTACAGGTCAGTCAAGTCCCACAACCACCAGACTGACAAACAGCTTCTTCCCCTGGGCTGTCGGGACTGTTAACACACACACACACACACACACACACACACTCATAGACAGATAACAACCCCCCAACAGCCCCGACATCTATCACCACATCTACCTCCTACCAAAAATGTTTACAGCCACTTTTCACTTTAATTTATTTATATACTCACCTTTACACAAATGCACATTTTTTATATTTAAATGAGTTCCTGATATTCATAAATGTATATATATTCTGTTTCACTACTTTTCCTGCACTACCTCCAGAGGTTTAACACTTTTTTTACAGTTTACATTTCGTGGTACTCTTTCAGTTGTATGTATATATATATATATATATATATATATATATATATAAGAAAATCCAGATTTATTTATTATATTCTGAATATTTACATTATATTACTGATATGAGAGAAATTGATCATGATTGACAACATCGTCACATTTAGTTTTCATCATCTCCAGCATCTGAGCTGTAAAGTTACTGTGAATCTTTTCTACGTTTTATTTTCAGTCATTATTCTTGTTAATCCATACGTGCATATAAATGTGGCAAATAATAATATTGTGTCTCAAAAATGCTGAGAAATGTTTCATTATTGTTCATCTCTGTTGAGATGAGAAATCTTCTTTACTTTGGTTAAAATGATAATGGAGGAGTTGATAGAAGTGGCCTTTACTTGGCATTTGAGTTCCTTGGATTTATGTAAGAGCAACGTTAAACTGTCGCAAAAACCACTTAATTTTCAATCTCGGCACTTTAATTCATGACGGTGGCATAAAATGTAAGGATTATTATCTTAAAGTCGTCTTTATGGAGGCAGAGGTCACAGAATAAAAAATAACACAAAGCTCGTCTGAACTGAACTGAACTCAAATCTATTTTTACTGACGTTTTATAAATAAGTCACGTGACTCTTTTCGTTCACTCTAGTCCACACTAGTCCACTCTAGTCCACATTAGTCCACTCTAGTCCAGTCTAGTCCACATTAGTCCACTCTAGTCCAGTCTAGTCCACACTAGTCCACTCTAGTCCACATTAGTCCACTCTAGTCCAGTCTAGTCCACACTAGTCCACTCAAGTCCACACCAGTCCACTCTAGTCCACACTAGTCCACACTACCTACTCTAGTCCACTCTAGTCCACATTAGTCCACTCTAGTCCACACCAGTCCACTCTAGCCCACACTAGTCCACTCTAGTCCAGTCTAGTCCACACTAGTCCACTCTAGTCCACACCAGTCCACACCAGTCCACTCTAGTCCACATTAGTCCACACCAGTCCACTCTAGTCCACACTAGTCCACTCTAGTCCACACCAGTCCACTTTAGTCCACATTAGTCCACTCTAGTCCAGTCTAGTCCACACTAGTCCACTCTAGTCCACATTAGTCCACTCTAGTCCACATTAGTCCACACTACCTACTCTAGTCCACTCTAGTCCACATTAGTCCACTCTAGTCCACACCAGTCCACTCTAGTCCACACTAGTCCACTCTAGTCCACACCAGTCCACACCAGTCCACTCTAGTCCACATTAGTCCACACCAGTCCACTCTAGTCCACACTAGTCTACTCTAGTCCACATTAGTCCACTCTAGTCCACACCAGTCCACTTTAGTCCACACTAGTCCACACTAGTCCACTCTAGTCCAGTCTAGTCCACACTAGTCCACTCTAGTCCACACCAGTCCACTCTAGTCCACACTAGTCCACTCTAGTCCACTCTAGTCCACACTAGTCCACACCAGTCCACTCTAGTCCACTCTAGTCCACACTAGTCCACACCAGTCCACTCTAGTCCACTCTAGTCCACACTAGTCCACTCTAGTCCACTCTGATTTAAAAAGGAACTTTGTGGTATAAAGGAGTTTTAGTTTTCTTTAATCCCCACAGTGAATAAAAGACACAGAAGACAGAATCCACACTGGTCAAAATAAGAACATTTACAATATATCTATTTTCTCATCATGTAGACAATCAAATGACAGAGTAACACATATAATCACAATTTCATTTACATGTCAGTAACCTGCAGTAATCCATGCAGCAGTCGGATGTTATTTCACCACCAGTAAAAAGGAGTTTTGTTAGCTGTGTTAGCAAAACATCTTGTCTTTTATTATAACAACCTCAGTGTTAAATTACATTCTATGTAACTCAAACTGACCAAAGTTACAAGTTTCACAAGGACACTTGACCTGGAAAATGACAAAGGAACGTGCTTTACAACACGAAACAATAGTGAGACGTGCACACGGGGAAAACAGAAGAAAATGAACTAAAGTTGTCGCTTTAAGAAAAAAAGCACTTGAGGCATTTGAAAAAACAGCAACAAATACAAAAGTCGAAGTAGGAAAAAAAGAACAAGAAAACGCTACACGGTGACCTGAAGAGGTTGGTTTATGACGTCAAGTCGCACAATCAAAAGTCTCAGCTCCAAAACAGACAGTAATTACCTGCAGCAGAGGAATTATAGTAATGAGAGCGTTTTTTTAAAAAAACAAAGAACAATGAAACTCACATCTTTGTTCTGCAGACGTGAACATCCCACGCACTTCAGTTTTAAAAGAGGTGACCTTTAAATTAAACAGTCACAGCTCTTTTCCGCCACCGCAGCAGCTGAGGACGAGCTGTGTTTTATTTGTTTTGTTTTGCTTTTTGCTTATTTACAGCAAAGTATAAAAGAATTTTTAAAAAAGGGCACGAAATTAGAGCGTTTAATGATCAACTCGACTCAGACGATCTCAGTGAAAAACATCATCAAAGGAGGAAAAACACTAGAATTTTCATTTTGAAATGTTTTTAAGGTAAATGTGCTTATTCACTGTCTGAACAGTGAATATTTAGTCTTTTCCACTAGAACGACTCAACTCAACTTGTGTTGAGGTGAAAACGTTCCTCTACTTCACCGTCACACGTCATCACAAGTTGTCGCTAGTTGCTACGTAAAAGACGATGAGACACGTCTCCATGACGACCGAACGACAACAAACAAAGATGGCGTCTACAGACTCGTTTATGTCCATCAAGTTGGTGACGGATTAAAAACTGACAAGATGTTTGTTACATTAATGTGACGTTTGATCAGAAAAGATCCTGTTATCAGATGAATGGAAAAGTTAGCAAAGATGCTAATGCTAATGCTAGCTAATGCTAATGCTAATGTTATTTATTAGCAGTTAGCGATAAGTTAGCTTTTTCGACAACTGCATCCTTGTCCTGGTGCATGCTGGGAAATGTCTCCTCCTCCTTGGTTTGAAGTGTGGTCCTGGGATAGCTTCATTTGGAGGTTGTGACCCGTCACCCTTCATCTAGAAGAGGATCAGACACATAGACCTGGTACTGACGTGGACCAGTTAAAGAGGAGAACTGGGACTGGGACTGGTCCTAAAATATGACGTGAACAGACGCCGGCCACTGATTGGTCAGAGGGAGTGTCTTCACAAGCTGCCACCAGACGCCAGTTGAGTTGAGAGAGCGTCAACAAAATAATCAAGCTCCATTTTTAAACAGGACAAGAGTGATAGCCATCGTCGTAGCTACCTGGTCGTAAGCTAACCCAGCAACAAGTACAGCATCTCCTCCATGTCCATTAATGTTTACTGATGTTTTAGTGTCGTGACGTCGCAGCAGTTTGACTCCACTCACCACATTCACGTGGAGGAGGAACCAAACTGTGATGGAAACAACGTGTCTGCTACCAGACTGAGTAGAGTCCAGTAGAGTCCAGTAGAGTCCAGTAGAGTCCAGTAGAGTCCAGTAGAGTCCAGTAGAGTCCAGTAAAGTCGAGACACAACCACGTGGTGGAGAAGAGACATATAAGAAACTACGACAGGAAATGAACCAGTTCGGTCCAAAGATACAAATCATTGAGTGATTTCTTCAAATTAAAAGCATCTTTTTCTTCTCCTCTGTCTCCTCAGAGCCAGTGTGTCTATCACTGTCCTTCCTCTGAGCCATAAATGATTCATGGACGAACTCTCCACAATATTCAGTACATCCATGTGTATTCTTGGGAGGATGTTCTGGCTGATAACAATGGAGTGTGTGTGTGTGTGTGTGTGTTGATCAGAAAATAACTGAGTATAAAACCTGAAGCAGCAGAAAATGTTGGCAACATACAACCAAAAAAAAAAAAAAAAAAACACTGCATCAACAAAGAAATATATATATATATATAATATAAAAGCAAACTTTCACATCTCGGTGATAAAAACATGTTTGTTTCGTGTTCTGGTGTGAAGTGATTTACAATTAACGTTGGATGTTCAGCAGAGTGGAGGTGAAGCTGCCAGACGACCAACAATCACAGGCTGAGAGGAAACGTACATCGACATTAACGCTGCGGTGGCTGTGGAACATGCACCACATATTTTATGAATTCACGCGTCAGTTTGTGTGACTTGTTGCTCAGATCTGGTCTGATCTTCACTGAGGGAACTTTCTGCTTCTACAAACATCGTGTGGTCGAGCCGGCGTCGTCCCAGAGGAGTCGAGACCCGTCGACCCTCTGGATGCGCCGCGTCCGTCCTCTATCTGCTCAACGACACCTGGAGGAATTTAAAACAGGACGTTTTTACATTTCGCTGACGCTCTCATCTGCCAGCTCGACTTCCGGTGAGTGACAAGGTGACAACGGGACGGACGAGCGCTGAGTTGTAACGAACATCTCCACGTGTGTGAGTTCAAACTGGGATAAATTTGACAGAAACCAAACCGACTCTTCTGCGGAGCAGCTTTTTTTTTTTTTTTCTAGAGCTTCTGACGTCTTGTAACATGTTTATGACTTAAACTTACTTTTAAAACACAACTTGTAAAATAAGTGAAAATATGAAAAGCTGCATGTTTGGGTTGGTTTTCCCTCCACATCTGAAAAACCTCCAGGATCAACACACATGAAAATATTTTTCTATTATTTCCAAACTTTCATGCTCAGTCAGGTGAGTGTTTATAACAGTTATTATTTCTTCATCTTGTTTTGAGGTTTTCTAGATTTTAACATCTTCTTCACACCGACATGTAACTGGTCCATTTACAGTTGATTTATCATTAACCATTAAAATCATCTGAGACTAAATGAACATTTGCACCAAATCTGAAAAGATTTGATCAAGAAACAACGTGATCAGTGATGTGACTGAACGTGAATCAGTTAATATCAGTTCCTCCAGGATTTCAGCTCTTTTTCAGATTGTTTTCAGGTTTAATTGTGATTAAAGTTGTGATGTTTTTAGACGTTTTGTTGCAGTAAAGTTGCAGGAACAAGTCGAAGTTGAGTCGACTTTCATTTAATTTATACTCGAGTCCCAAAAGAACATTTGTGTCAAATTTCAAAAGTTTCTGTCTTTAGATTAAATGTTAATAAATGAACAAACTGGAGAAATAGAAACTGTCTTTTTCTCTCTTTTTTTTTTTTTTTTTTAAAGTAAAAGTTCTGAGAAAAAAAAAAAAAAGCTGCTAGTTACCAAGGTCACAAATTAAATTTCACGCTTAAATTCAGCCCAGTTTTAACCACCGTGCTTCATATCTCCTGTCCTGTAAATCAGCAAATCAATGCTCACAGAAACGGAGCGTCGTGTGATAGTGAGCGGCACATAGCTGCAGCTGCAGCAGCAGCGGGGAGATTTCTCGGCTCGGCTGCAGTATATTACGCTCGTCTGGACCCTTGTGCATCAAATCGCTTAAATTAGAAAGTCTCTGAATCCATCCAGTCGTCCCCTCCGGGGGCTGCGACTCCCGCTCCGACTGGGGACACTAATCACAGAGTCTCAGGCCTACGACCAAACGCACCTCAGCTACTTCACTGATTATTCTTCACTGTCCTGGAACAGATGCATTGAAACGTAATGGCCTGAACCAGGAGGCACGCACGCCGCATCCGAAGACAAATGGGAAGACGTGTTCACACAGTGATACTGTACAAAGAGGCACAAAGCTGGATGAGATGAGAGAGAGAGAGGGAGGGAGGGAGCGCCTTCCCCGTCTCTATGCAATGAACTGCAGAGTATATTGCAGGCACAAAATGATAATAGAATACAATTAACTTCAAATGGTTTCACTGCACACATAAATCTCTCCCTCAGCGGGGTCACAAATGACTTTACTCCCTCCATAAGGATGGGGCTTTCTAATTGCACGTTGCTCTATATGCTGTGATGCTCATATTGTCAATGGCACACTGTTAAAGAGCATTAGGAACTTATACTCTGCAGAATAAATATAAAAACAAAAAACATCCAGATATGATGAAGCTGCTGCTTAAACATGTCTCTTAAAATCCAATTTCACAGCATTAAATCTAAAAAAAAAAAAAAAAAAAAAAGCAGAGATTTACATCGACACATCGTGTGTTTTATCTTCCAGTGTGAATAAAACCTGCTTGGTTCACTTTCTTTTTCAAACGACCTTGTCCCTTGTTTGTTGAAGCGTCGACAGACACAGCAGAGAAAATTAAAAGTGACAGAGCATCTGCCTTCGATACTCCCTCCGTCGAGAGATGAAGGCCTGAATTATCCTCGTTATAGATTAATTACAACCTGACAGGAGACAGAGTCACTCAGAGGAAACGGAGACGAGGAAGTTCGTCAGGAAGTGATCGACCTCTGCGGCTTCAGGTCTGATGATGATGACGATGATGATGAACAGCAGCTGTAAACTTCCTTCAACGTGTTGTTGTTTCCTTTCCGCTGGACTCACAGAGCAGCGAGTGGATCAATCAGTCTCAGGAGCAACGTCCTTCAACTTTAGGAGGAAAAGCAGAATAAAAACACTTCAAAAATTCAAGGAACAGGAGATGAACTTTGACTGCTGCGGCTGCTGAACGTTGTGTTGATGTGAAGGTCAGGGAACAACGTGTCTGTCCGGTTGGTCCCTCGACGACGATGATGAAGATGATGATGAAGATGATGATGAAGATAATGATGATGATGATGATGATGTATTTCTCTGCTGGTTCAGCCGGGGTCATGACAGCTGCCACGGCGGGTTGAAGAACTTGATGGCGTGAGTCTTGGCCCACTTAGCGAACACAGATTTCTCTGTGATGAAGCGATGTCCTCCGTAGGGGGCGCTCTCATGGAGCTGGTACTCTGCACACTCGTCCCGGCTGCCGGCCTCGTAGTAGTGGTAGGGAACCTTTTTATATCCCTCTGCCCTGAAGAGAAAGATTAGCATTTTTAATTAAAACAGTTCGTTTAACGGAAACAGTCTGAGCTGATAAACAAAGAAGGTCGAAACAACAAACAAACGAAACAAACGAAACAACACGATACAAGTACAGACACTAGAGTAGAAGTAGAGACACTAGAGTAGAAGTAGAGACACTAGAGTAGAAGTAGAAACTAACTTTAGAGACACTAGAGTAGAATAAAATAACTTTGGTAGAAGTTCAAGTCGTCACTAGAATGATTCTCCAGTAAAAGTCTTAAAGTATCTAGTATTTACTGTACTTCAGTATGACAGTAATCTATAAGTAAATGTAGTTAAGTGTAGAAAGTAAAAGTACAAGTACATGTTAATAAAACAGAAGAATATTATGAAGTTTATCCAGCACTTTAAAACATGGAGCTACAACAATCTTCATAGACAATGAATGAGTCTGAACTAAAGAACTAAAGTTGTTCTTTTTTCACTAAATGTAAATGTGTGTTTGATATTGATATTGTTGAAGTTTCTCCATCATCCACCTTTAAGATGGAGCCTCCATCAACCCTCAGACATGGTGTTGATGGTCTAAACAGTCACAGGTCGACTTAGAGTCAAAACACCACATTTACTGAGTCACTCAACATTGAAAATGGATCAGAGGAAAAGTCTCATTAAGTTAAGAAATGTAATATATGTAACAGCTACATTTATCAGTATATATACTTCTATAGTAGGATCTCAGTGTCTGGTCGTTCTTCTTCTTCTTCAGCTCTGTTTCAGCTTTTTCAAATGTTGTGACAGTTTGAAGGACGTTTTCCTCTGTTTCAGTGTTTCAGTCTAAAAAGAAGCTGAAATAGTTGAGTCCTGACCTCATCACATCACTTTACATCACAAAAACCTGCTTAGATCAGTCGATTAATAAGATTAATCACCTCCTTCAACCGTTAACATATAGAGACACATCATAAAGTTTATCTGTTCAACGCTACATCTAGAGCTGCTCTATTCTCACTGATGTTTTCTTGTAGAAAAAATAAATAAATCAAATGTCCTTGGTTTTTTGTTTTGGCTCAGCTTTCACAAACTGTTGCTGTGAAAATAAATAAATAGTTGAAATATGAAAGTGAAGATGCTTCAGGACAGAATCTAGTTATTTGAACTGAAACTGCCCTCGGGCGAAATCCTCCACACAGCAGGTTGTTACATTTTAAAAAGCTGCAAACACATTCGATAACTACTCTTTTATCTAAACTGTTTTTTATTTGTTAAACATCGTGATGAGACTCAGTGCTACAACAACAAAACATGAGAAAATGAAAGTGTGGGATGAATAAAAGCAGGTCATTGTCGTTGTTTTCTAACAGAAGAGAAACCGTGGCCTTCGTCCAATGGCTGTGTCCGCCCGCTCTCTTTGTGTCAGTCGATGCTGCGTCAACAACGTTAACAAATAAAATTCAATCTCAACTTCGACTGCTGGAGTCTCGAGGTTAAATTCTTTACGTTCGTCGGCTCTCGTCATTTTGTGACAGTAAATTGTCAGTAGAGAAACTTTTGGTGGGAAACAGTTTCCACCAGGAGGAGGAGGAGGAGGAGGAGGAGATAACTGCCTCACTGAATCATAAAATCCTGTGAGCTGCTTGAATCATCACTCGTCTCTCTCTCTCTCTCTCTCCATGTGTTTATTTCCACTCCTGCTGTGAACAGGCAGGATAAAAGACAGGATTTTCACCGCGTGTTGGGTAAAAAGTGTTTGATCAGTGGGACTGACGATGTCGTTGACGGCTGCGGCCGCGGTCGTCAACCCTCAGCCTGCAGCTACAGCGTCTTGTTTGTCATCTCTCCCGTGGCCTCGCAGCCAGACGGCGATCACTCACCAGTCAGAGAGGAGGCGACGATATATACAAATAAAAGCGGAAGCGGAGCAGGAACGAGGTGCTGCAGCTCTGCCGCCTGCAGAGACACACACTCTGCAGCCTGCTGCATTTTCTAAGCAAAAACAACATAATAGTATTCATGGCGCAGAGAAGCCAATATGGATTTTTAGCATAAATAGAAATTCAGCCATTAAATCCAAACAGAGGATGTATTCCAGCAGGCCGGGCTGTGATTGGTCGGCGCTGCTGTGAATGTGAATCTAGTTTTCCAAGTTTTGTCGGTGCAGGTATGAGGACATTTTTCATCCGAGTATGAAGGAAAGAAGGAGAGTAAAGGGTCTAAATCAGGAGGTGTCTTACTTGCAGTAGGTGTCGTTTATCATCCCGTAGATATGGATCTCTTTGCACATGTCCATGGCGAGGATGAGGGTGAACCAGCCGGTGCTGAGGTACGAACCCGACTGGATCCTGGAAGAAAAAAAACACACAGAAAAAAAACACAAACTTTAAATTTCTTTATGAAATCATTTTTCAGACTTCTCAGTAGAAAGTCTTTTCTGTCTTTTGACCTTTGTTCTTTCAGCTCTAATGAGCTCGTACCGCAGCTGATCTGAGAGTTGAAATTATTCCAACAGATGTTCTCATCGTGGATAACAACCTCGGCTGAGGAGGAAAAAATGTAAATCTACATGTAAATGTTTGGAAAGAACAGCAACGGACGACGTACAACCTCCTGTCTGTCACCTGTCTCTCTGAACCTCGATGGTTCAACTTAGGAAATTTAAAACTGATTCTTCAACACGAATAGTAGAAGTAGAGACACTAGAGTAGAAGTAGAGACACTAGAGTAGAAGTAGACACTAGAGTAGAAGTAGAGACACTAGAGTAGAAGTAGAGACACTAGAGTAGAAGTAGAGACACTAGAGTAGAAGTAGAGACACTAGAGTAGAATAAAATAACTTTGGTAGAAGTTCAAGTCGTCACTAGAATGATTCTCCAGTAAAAGTCTTAAAGTATCTAGTATTTACTGTACTTCAGTATGACAGTAATCTATAAGTAAATGTAGTTAAGTGTAGATGTTTGGACGTGTGACCTTCTGTCATCTGTTTTTCTCTGAACGTCGATAGTTCAACTGAGAAAATCTTAAAAAAAAAAAAAAAGATTTTTGAACACGAAGCCGAGTCTTTATCGTTGTTGAACAGCTCACCACAACAAACCGGCGGCGGTACACATGTCGTCCCCTGTGGATGATGTAAGAACCTGAGGCTCGTCAATAACAACCAACATGATCCTTTCATCAGCGTCAGACTGGAGGTGTTGGAGTTTTATCACCTATCAGAGTTTAAAACATTTACGCTTTGATCATTTTCAAACACTCAACTTAGTCGAGCTGCGTTACCCCGTCTGAACTGGGTCATGTACGTCCACAGACGGGGAGGCGAAGTGTGTGTGTGTGTGTGTGTGTGTGTGTGTGTGTGTGTGTGTGTGTGTGTGTGTGTGTGTGTGTGTGTGTGTGTGTGTGTGTGTGTTCCCTGAGGCCCCACCCCTGCTCTCAGCGGGCTACGACGCTACGACGCGCTGAGGCTGAGGTGGTTTATATGTTGTATAAATGAGAGAGAACAGCATCACAGCGTGAAGATAATGATGAGAGGTTCAGACGATCGATGGAAGACAACAGGTTTCATGTTAATGATCATAAAACATCTTGTTGACCCAAAAATGTTTCTTTAAGGAATGAAACTAATGATACAATGTTACAATGAATTCTCTCATTCTGGAATCTGGTGCGAGGAAACGTCCCGAACATTCACTTTAATGTTTATTTAGTTTAGTTTAGTTTAATTTTCTAATCTCTGCAGCTCTAAAATGAATAAATGAATCAAATTAAACACATTTCAACTTATTCATTCATATTTAAACTGACAATAAAGTAGAAGTATAAGTATTTATAATTAAATGTATTAATTCATAAAAATAAAGAAAAAAAGAGGGAGATAAATTGTTTTTAATTTACTTATATTTATCCAGAGACAGTAATTATAATATTAAAACACCTGATTATATTATTTAGACAACTATCTACAACAATAAATCCAGAAGTAAAAATAAACTTAAACCTATTAATTTAAAAAAACAGTTTTATGAAAGAATAAATGAATTCATGGCTCATGTGTGTCTGACTGTAAATATAATCATTTACTGTAACAACAACTGGAATCAAATCAATGAAATCACTGTTGAAGAGTAAATCCTGATCAGAACCACGGACAGAAACAAGAAACTACATCTGATGTTTTTATCGCTGAATGTGTTGAAACAAAACTGACTCTCAACTTGTTTAATGTCAATTAAATTCCTGTTAATACGAGTCAAACTCAAGAGATATTTTACGTTGGTTGAAGTGATATTGAGTTAGGATTTGATTCAGTTGGATTTGATTAGTTTAAGGACTCAAACTCATGTTGATGAGGACATTGTCTGCATAGTGTGTGTGTGTTCAGCTGGTTGGTGCTTTAGTTTGAAATTATGTTTACTGGGTTTTTTTCTAAAAGCGGCAGAAATACAATTCATCTCAGTTTGTTGTTCTAGTTTTTTCCATTGTTTCTTTTTCTGAGTTTATATTTAAAGTGACGTCCAGAGTAACATGAACCAGAGTCTATTTCACCATGAATGAGTCAAACACTTCAGCAGTAGCATGAATAGGGTCCCTACACATAAACTACTGATAACTTAGTAAGTAAGTTAGTTAGTAACTAATAAAGCTCAAAATATCACTTCACTTCATGAAGGTTGTTCCACATCAGCAGATTCATTATTTTTCTCGCTCTGCACGGACACATTGACCTGTTGTCCAGGAAAATGATGAATCTGCTGATGTGGAACATCCTTCATGAAGTGAAGTGATATTTTGAGCTTTATTAGTGGTTAAAAAATGACAATTTAGATACGTTTGGCTGACTGCCCCATTTACTTTCATTGTTAACTATTTGGTTGTGAAAACAAAAGACGGTCAAACTGGATATTACTTCAACCAACGTAACATATCTGTTGAGGAGGAGTTTGACTTGTATTCATGGTGAAATAGACTCTGGTTCATGTTGCTCTGGACGTCACTTTACATATAATCTCAGAAAAAGAAACAAGAGAATAATCCAACATAAGTGGTTTCTGTGTTACTTTTAGACAAAAAATTAAACCTTGTTGATAAAAACTTTCCAAAGCTTCATAAAAGCTGATTAAAAGTGTTTCATTTTGTTGTGAATCTAAAATAATCACCATTAAAAACGTGTTGTCTCGTTCAGCTGCCGTTCATCTCTCGACTTTTCTTATCAGCGTCTTGTTGTGACGCGATGAAACTAATTTCTCGCCTCTCATCAAATGTCCATTAATGACAGTTTTTCACGTTACATTTAATTATGGAAAATGATTACAAGCAATTACAAACGTAGATCTTATTAAAGCGAGAGGCTGAAGACAGCGGGGGCGGATGATGAAGTCGAGTAAAAACAACAGACGGAATCGTTGATGTCAAACTGAAACAGAAATATGTCAAAAATGTTACATTTAGATTAAAAAAGCAACATTTACCTGCTTGAGTTTTGACTGTTTAATAATGTTGAGTCAGACAAGAAAAAAAACAATTAATATTATGTTATAAAAACATTTAAAACCACAGTAACGATCCCATGAAGCCATTAAACCATAAAAAACATAACACACACTTAAAACATAAACACACAACGGCAGCAGATATTTGCAGCGTAGTTTCTCCTTGAATATCTTTCAGAGCTGGTGCAAAATATTATGCAAACACATGCACCATTAAATGCAAAAGAGGTCAAATCTCAAACAAAGGAGAAACATTTACATACTGTAGCTTCTACGTTTCTATACTTCAGCGTAAACAATGAGCAGCTGGAGGGTGAAGCTCCTTGTTCAAGGACACTCAGACACAATGAAGCTGTAATCACAGTGATGATGGACAGTCTGTCGACATCATCACTTCACTTACCGCTGCTCTTAGTTAAGTGTGTCTGTCTTCTCTGTAATAATAATAACAACAACAACAGCCACGTTGTGTGCTGACGTTTGTGTCCCTGATATTAAAGCAGCGTGTTTATCGTCAATTCAGCTCCATTCTTCAATTCACATACGCCCAAGAAATTAACAAGTAAAATGTGTTAAAGATCAACTCTTGAGTTGATCTTCAGCTCCAGTTTGACGAGACACGACTCAAGAATCCTCTGAGTAGCTAAACAGCAGATTCTTTTAGCAGGATTCGACTTTTTCCAATTATTTCAGAATGAGGATCTGATCGTCTGATTGTTTGATTAAATGGAAAATAATAAAACTAACAATTGTTCAAAACTCAGTGTACAAACACAGTTGGAGCCAGATATTTACAGACCAAAACAAAGCTACAAGATCAGTTTTAAAGGAGCAGTGTGTGAGATTTTGACTAAAAACTGGTTCAGACTGGAGGTTTCTAGACCAGGTGGGGTAACAAGTTACTTTTGTACATGTTACCATAATATATTACGTTTAGGCAGTAACAGAGTAATATAACGCGCTACTAACTATATTTTTGGTAATATTATCACAGTTACTGAGTACCTGTAACATGTGGTACATGTGAACATCTGGTAACATGTTACAATCCGAGCTGTCGGTTTCCAAAAAACAACCCACGCGTAACAGCTGTATATAAAGAGAAGAAGACAGTTTTAAATCAAAATTTCATCAACATGACTCAGTCCCTCCAGAGGTTCGCTGGTCTTTTTTGTGATTGTTGCAGCCTCGTTCTGAACTAACTGATTTTGTTGGAGCTTTTTGTTGAGTTGTTGACGTGTTTTAGACGTTTTGTTGCAGCAGCAACAAGTTGTGATACATAAGCATGTGCTTTTATTTTGAAGTTTAGAGATAAACACCTGGTCTTTTCCTGTATCTCTACAATCATCTCAGTGTAACATGATGCTGATGTTAACGTCACAACTTAATGTTTATTTTATTTTAACGTTAAATTTGATCAGTTTTTCATACGTTGATGAGACTGTGTCATCACGTCAGAGTCTAGTTTACTACATCATAGTTTCAAAAGTTAGGTTGGTGGTAATTGTCCTCCTTGGTAGCTGTAATGCTAATGCTAATGCTAATGGCGCTCTCCAACCTCAAACTCATGTCCTATGTGTTTAACAGAGGTTTTCTTCTTGTGTCCAGACGTTGTTGAGTCGTATCGAGGCCTTTTAGTTTCAGTAACGTCAGACATTTGTAATCCACAATGTTTGTAGCTGCAGCTCAGTGGTAACTGATGAAATGCTACTGACTTGGTGACAGGGAGACAGTGGTGGTGGAGCAACAGGACGAAACACTGAATCAACACATCAACATCATTTATACGTTGCTGTAAATTAAATGTTAAAATGTGAATATTCTGGCTGAACTGTTGTTGATTTAAATGAATATTTAGTATTTAATGATGTATTAGGATCATTTACTGACACAAAAATATAAACATACTGCTCCTTTAACGCTGATGTTTCTTTTGTGTCTGATTTGTTTCACAAAAGAAAAGCAACATTTTTTTACTTATCTCTTCATTGTTAAAGTAAATAGAGCGAAACAAACCAAACGACACAAATGACAAAAACAAGATGAAATTCATTTAGAAACCAAACTAAACTTAAGGTTTTAGACATTGTGACTGTAATATGTTCAGTTTGGACAAACTCCAAACTGTGGGGAGGTGAAATTACAAAAAAAGCAATTTGTTGTAATAAAGGGAGTGGAGGAGCACAGATGGGAAATGGCACATTATCACTGATACACAGCTCAGCAGCTCTCAGCTGTCAGAGCTGTCAACGCATCACTATTACTGCATTATTCATTAGCCATTTGCCACTCGAGCAGTAGACACTACACACACACACAGCACACACGTTTGTCTTCATGCCTTGTGGGGACATTTCATTGACTTCCATTCATTTCCTGGCGATTTTCCTGGAAACACTAGAGATCCCATTTGTTGGTACCACTTGTCCAACCTGTATCTAAACCTGAACCAGACCTGAAGTCAGGTCTTCACCTTCATTTTTTTTTTTTTTTTTTTTTTACAGCTTTTTGTCCCCACAAGGGAGACAGGTCCTCACAATGTGAGTGTGTAAACAGATTTAAGTCCTCACAATGTAGGAAACCAGGTAAACAGACACACTGACACACACATCCTCCATCGAAAGCTGAATGTCCTCGAGAAAAATAAATAAATAAATAAATAAATAAAACAAAGCTGCTGAATAAATAAAAGTGGGCGGGACCTGTCGACCTCATAACTGACATTTCAAATCAGGAAGTGAAGACGCAGCGAAGATGACAGATAAGAGTCAAGGTTTACAACGAGGCGAAGTGTTTACCTGTAGGAAGGAGGCTGTTGGTGTTGGCTGGTTTTTATTTTAAAAGAAGAGATAAAGCATGGTGTGTATGTGTGTGTGTGTGTGTGTGTGTGTGTGTGTGTGTGTGTGTGTGTGTGTGTGTGTGTGTGTGTGTGTGTGTGTGTGTGTGTGTGTGTGTGTGTGTGCCTGTGCTTTGGCAGACAACAAATAACATCCAGAGCCGGAGGACAGAGAGAATACAATTTGCTTGTTTTGTTAAAGCAGAAAAACACAGCGTTTTACTCCAAGATGGCAAACAAAGGCGTCATGAGGTCTGACTCCTCGTTGCTCTGACTCCCCACCGACACCAACACTTTCTTCAAGAATGTGAAAAGTAATAAATTGTGTTTATTGTGGCTATTGACTGGAGAGACATGAAAAGCTCAGTTAAAACTTATTTTCTTTCTTTTGTTCAAAAACAAACCTGGGACAAGCGAGGCAGCGTGATCGGGGCTGACACGTGAAGGATATGAGGTGTGTTTGAGAGATGAAGTCAGACACTTTGAACAGTCTAAGTAAATAATCCTCTAAGTCTGACTGAGCTGGAGCTTGTTGTGCTTTACCCGCTGAGAGCCGGAGGCCTGGGAGAGCTGGAGAGCCAGGTACTGACCGGGATCAACGAGAGAACGAGAGAGAGTCTCCACCGATGTTGAATCTGTTCAATAATTCGTACTTGACATTCACAGCAGGGGATCTGTCCACGTGTGAGAGAAAATCCGCAGTGACAAGCGCTTTAGTCGAACTGTGCTTTATAATTCCTCTGCAGCTGCACAAATACGAGACGACACCTGTCAGAAACACTTAGAGGAATATAACTCAGCTCTTTGAGAGAAGATGATTCTCACTCTGAATGAAAATCACGACTGAGACCAACTGTTGCATGACGTACAAAAGTAAATGATGATTTAATATTTGATCAATTAGACAAATGTTGCTGTGATCAGATGTTTCTTCATGTTTCAGAGGCAGCGAATAGTCCCATCATGCATTGCTCTGCTTGCACGTTTGATGGTCTCCAGTGGTGGTGTCTGGTGGACTTGGTCCTCTGATGGTTGGTGAATCATCAGTTAATGATCATAATGTGTGAACAGCCCTAACGACTCCATCAGAGGCCGTCGGGACCTGGTCTGAGACCGGGACTGGATCTGTCATGTTAGAAAACTGGAGGAGTCTGAAGAGACTGACAAAGAGCGACAGCCAATCAGAGGAGGGATGTGAGATAAATGCTGCTGCCGTCTCACTGATTCACTCACAACCACGTTTAAAAGTCTGACGTTTTAACGCTTTTTCTTTCATTTTCACTTTCTACAAACTCCCCGTGTCTGATCCAGATGTTACCTGGTACCGGGGAGGTCTGCTGCTGATTTCAGCTCCACCGTGAAAACCAGCGTGTTGCCATGGTGATGTTTACACGCCGGTTTAGCGGTTTAGTCTGTGTCGGAGGCAGCGTCTTCACCGGTGCTCGTCAACAATAAACGGCTGTAAATCACGGTGAGAAGCAGCGGCTACATCCTGTCTAGTTCACGTGACCAGACGTAGAGTTTGGTGACGTCACGGTGTGATCGGGAGTCAATCACTGACAAGTCTTGTAGTGTGAACACTACAGGTCTCAGACCAGTTGTTGAGACTCCACATCATGGAAACACAAGTCGCCAACGATCACGACAGAGACTGAGACTCACTGATCGATGGTGAAGACGACTAGAGTGGACTAGAGTGGACTAGTGTGGACTAGTGTGGACTAGTGTGGACTAGAGTGGACTAGTGTGGACTAGTGTGGACTAGTGTGGACTAGAGTGGACTAGAGTGGACTAGTGTGGACTAGTGTGGACTAGTGTGGACTAGTGTGGACTAGAGTGGACTAGTGTGGACTAGAGTGGACTAGTGTGGACTAGTGTGGACTAGTGTGGACTAGTGTGGACTAGTGTGGACTAGTGTGGACTAGTGTGGACTAGTGTGGACTAGAGTGGACTAGAGTGGACTAGAGTGGACTAGTGTGGACTAGTGTGGACTAGTGTGGACTAGTGTGGACTAGTGTGGACTAGTGTGGACTAGTGTGGACTAGTGTGGACTAGAGTGGACTAGTGTGGACTAGTGTGGACTAGTGTGGACTAGTGTGGACTAGTGTGGACTAGTGTGGACTAGAGTGGACTAGAGTGGACTAGTGGACTAGAGTGGACTAGAGTGGACTAGAGTGGACTAGAGTGGACTAGTGTGGACTAGTGTGGACTAGTGTGGACTAGTGTGGACTAGTGTGGACTAGAGTGGACTAGAGTGGACTAGTGTGGACTAGTGAGGACTAGAGTGGACTAGTGTGAAGTTGTTTTCTTCAGAACCAGGTCGGTCCTGGTCTTTCAGGTCAGCCTGTGTTTGACTCGGGACTCGTTCGTGCTCCAACAGTTTAGTCAGACACAGTCTAGTGAGTTTTGGACATTAAGTATCAACCATCTGTTTCTGTTTCCTGCTTCAAAGAAGCTGCCGCTCGAGTCGAGCTTCACTCTTTGATGATCAGCTGCTTCCTGTCTGTTGTTAATCGATCGTTTCATATGACAAGTCAAGTCCTATCGAATCTTTTTGTCCAACTAACAAACACCAACACACTTGGTCCTAGTCCTGATCCTGGTCCTGATCCTGGTCCTGGTCCTGTGTCTCTCAATCGACTTGAGGCAAAACACGAACTGTGACAACGTCCTGAGCAGAGCCGGAGGATGAAATCATTTTTGTGTTTCCACATAGAGAACAGCAATTTATTTTAATGATGGAAATAAGCAATGCAGCAGTGTAGGTTCACTGAGGCGTTTCTTAATTCTGCCAGGAGGCGATACGACGCACCGAGGAGGAGGGGTGACCTCTACAACCTGAATTATGAAACACTCTGGTTCCTCTACTTCTTCTAGTTCCTCTGGTTCCTCTCAGTTCCTCCAGTTTCTCTGGTTCTTGTCCTCTGGTCTTGGTTTATTTACTTCTGTTCCGGACTGTGAGATGATTATAAACCAGCAGAAAGAGACAAACAACGTCACGTCACAAAGAAACGTTCTCCGTTTCCCTTTGATTTGACTCGTTTTAATTAATCATCTGTGACTCTGAATTTCAATAGTTAAATCAGATATTTTTGACCATTTAGTCTTTTTTTCATGTGAAATTTAGTGATATTTTACTGAAGCATAATAACTAATACAATAACATATTTATTTGTCATATAGATCTATTCCTCCAGCATCTACTGGTCTCTACTGAGTCTCTAGTGTTTCCACTTGGTGCTAGTTCCTGGTTCCAGCTACTGTTTTAGTTCCTACTCTGTGGAGGAACCAATGGAGCTGAGTCGATACTAAAACGTGACGTGAACAGACGCCGGCCACTGATTGGTCAGAGGGAGTGTCTTCACAAGCTGCCACCAGACGCCAGTTGAGTTGAGAGAGCGTCAACAAAATAATCAAGCTCCATTTTTAAACAGGACAAGAGTGATAGCCATCGTCGTAGCTACCTGGTCGTAAGCTAACCCAGCAACAAGTACAGCATCTCCTCCATGTCCATTAATGTTTACTGATGTTTTAGTGTCGTGACGTCGCAGCAGTTTGACTCCACTCACCACATTCACGTGGAGGAGGAACCAAACTGTGATGGAAAAACTGCGCGTGTCTGCTACCAGACAACGTGTCAGTGCTACCAGACTGAGTAGAGTCCAGTAGAGTCCAGTAGAGTCCAGTAGAGTCCAGTAGAGTAGAGATAGAACCACGTGGTGGAGAAGAGACATATAAGAAACTACGACAGGAAATGAACCAGTTCGGTCCAAAGATACAAATCATTGAGTGATTTCTTCAAATTAAAAGCATCTTTTTCTTCTCCTCTGTCTCCTCAGAGCCAGTGTGTCTATCACTGTCCTTCCTCTGAGCCATAAATGATTCATGGACGAACTCTCCACAATATTCAGTACATCCGTGTGTATTCTTGGGAGGATGTTCTGGCTGATAACAATGGAGAGAGAGTGTGTGTGTGTGTGTGTGTGTGTGTGTGTCCAGTAGAGAGACAACGATATAGTGAAGAAGAGATAATAGTTTAACTGATAAAATTAGGGACAAATATCTTAACTTTGACTAATTACAACAAATAATAAACTGATTAAAGAAGAATAAAGATGATATTCAGGGTCATGTGACTCTGTTTCTATTATTTGTCTCCTTATCTTTGGCCACTTTGAACCGTGAGGAATCTTTTTCTTTCTGCTTTAAATTGTACAAACTTTATTAGACGTGGTTCATTTCTCTCTTTTCATTTTAATAACGGATTTATCTTTTCAATATTCTAAATGTTTTAATGGATGAAGAGAGTTTGTGTCTCTCAGGTCGACTGGTTGTAGCGTTAAACTTCGTTCCGCTGAGACGACGGCAGCACAGATTAACTCCAGAGGGTTTTTTTTCTTCTTCTTCTTCTTCTTCATGCAACATTAACTTGTGAGAAGACAAATGTCCTCGTTTGAGCCAAAACTTAAACTGAACATTTTGTAAAAACATTTGAGCATCAACTGACCCTGATGACCCAGAGCCAACTCATGTTGTTTTTAATTGTATCTTATGAAATTAAATTATAGATCGCACAGAACTTTTTTACAACTTAATCAAGACCAAAGTGAAGTTTTGGTCTCAAAGATAAAAACTTCACTTCAAAAACTAAAATCTTTCCTGAGGATTCACCCTGAGGAGGGTGTTTCTATACAAACAGCACAAACTTTCAAATTAGACTCATAAATACTTTCTACAACGTGTCAACCTCAGATGAATTTAAAGTGACGTTCAGAGTAACATGAACCAGAGTCTATTTCACCATGAATACCAGTCAAACTCCCCTCAACAGATATGTTACGTTGGTTGAAGTAATATCCAGTTTGACCGTCTTTTGTTTTCACAACCAAATAGTTAACAATGAAAGTAAATGGGGCAGTCAGCCAAACGTATCTGAATTGTCATGTTTTAACCACTAATAAAGCTCAAAATATCACTTCACTTCATGAAGTTGTTCCACATCAGCAGATTCATCATTTTCCTAAACAACAGGCCAATGTGTCTGTGAAGAATGAGAAAAATGATGAATCTGCTGACTTTCATTGTTAACTATTTGGTTGTGAAAACAAAAGACAATTTAGTCAAACTGGATATTACTTCAACCAACGTAACATATCTCATGACAGGTTGTGAAGAGCAGATTCATCATTTTCAACAGACCAATGTGTCCGTGAAGAACGAAGAAAATGTTGAATCTGCTGATGTGGAACATCCTTCATCACCAGTTGTTATAAAACCAGATGTTGGGTAAGTCTTGTAAAACAGTGTTTTTAATAAACTCTGGGTTCACTTACTAAGTTATCAGTACTTCAGTTTATGTGTAGGGACCCTATTCATGCTACTGCTGAAGTGTTTGACTCATTCATGGTGAAATAGACTCTGGTTCATGTTACTCTGGACGTCACTTTAAATATAAACAAAAAAAAACAACAGAAAAAACTAGAACGACAAACCGACATGAGTTGTATTTCTGCCACTTTTAGAAAAAAACCCAGTAAACATAATTTCAAACTAAAGCACCAACCAGCTGAACACACACACTATTTATAGACAGATCGACAGGTGCAGACAATGTCCTCATCAACATGAGTTTGAGTCCTTAAACTAATCAAATCCAACTGAAATGGAAAAGAAGCTGCACTAACGAACCAGAGAGTCACAGAAAGGAAGACAATTAATCCACAGCTGCTATAATGACAGGTGGTTAGATTCACTCTCTAATGCAAACCAAGTTTTTCTGACATTTAGTTTGTAAAAGAACCAGATCTATTTTTGTTATAAAAGCTCTCAACCTTTACATCATTATGGAAACTGTTTATCTATGGCTGAAGTTACAAACAGAATAAACTTTATTTAAAGTTTTACCCCCATTTCTTTACAACACTGTAACACTTTTCAGTCAGTTTGTAATTTTGCTTTGAGGTTTTCCTGTTTTATTTTGAAGTTTGGTTCCTCTGTTTATCATGTCATGTTTCACTTTCTGTCTCTCCGTTTCCACCTGTGTTGTTCTGAACTTGTGTATGAATTTTTGTAGGTTCATGGTAAAAGCAGAGACTAAAAGTTAAGTCTAGTCCACTCTAGTCCACTCTAGTCCACTCTAGTCGTCATCACCATTGATCAGTGAGTCTCAGTCTCTGTCGTGATCGTTGGCGACTTGTGTTCCCATGATGTGGAGTCTCAACAACTGGTCTGAGACCTGTAGTGTTCACACTACAAGACTTGTCAGTGATTGACTCCCGATCACACCGTGACGTCACCAAACTCTACGTCTGGTCACGTGAACTAGACAGGATGTAGCCGCTGCTTCTCACCGTGATTTACAGCCGTTTATTGTTGACGAGCACCGGTGAAGACGCTGCCTCCGACACAGACTAAACCGCTAAACCGGCGTGTAAACATCACCATGGCAACACGCTGGTTTTCACGGTGGAGCTGAAATCAGCAGCAGACCTCCCGGTACCGGGTAACATCTGGATCAGACGGGGGAGTTTGTAGAAAGTGAAAATGAAAGAAAAAGCGTTAAAACGTCAGACTTTTAAACGTGGTTGTGAGTGAATCAGTGAGACGGCAGCAGCATTTATCTCACATCCCTCCTCTGATTGGCTGTCGCTCTTTGTCAGTCTCTTCAGACTCCTCCAGTTTTCTAACATGACAGATCCAGTCCCGGTCTCAGACCAGGTCCCGACGGCCTCTGATGGAGTCGTTAGGGCTGTTCACACATTATGATCATTAACTGATGATTCACCAACCATCAGAGGACCAAGTCCACCAGACACCACCACTGGAGATCACTGGTGGAGTCAACTAGTGTGGACTAGAGTCCACTAGAATGGACTAGCAGACTAGTGTTGAGTTTCTAGTCTAAATGTCTCAGCGTGAACAGTGATGACTAATAAATTTGTTGTGGTTTAACCTTTTATTTATTATTATTATTATTATCCCTCACAGCTGGAACCAAAAAGATCTCCATGTTTGTGTGAATTCTTCTTTGAAGTTCATTAAAAGAAACATGATCCGGTTCTTTCTTCATCTCTCAAGTGGAACAAACACGACAGAGCGAGTTTATCTTTCTTACATGAAACCGGAGAGAGATTGAGCTTCTGGTTTAAAATAACTCGGAGGTTGTTTTTTTTTTTTTTTTTTTTTTTTGGAGCTGGTACAAACATTTTATAGTTCAAGTTTATAATAAGGTTCCTGTTTTTTGGATGAATTGAGCTAATTTGTGACTGTACTTATAAAACAATGTCCTGTGATCCATTTTTACTCAGTTTCACGTGATCTTTCATTACAACCAACACAACGACTGGTTTATTTTGAGTCAGACCCACTTTCACCTTCCTGCTGCTGGAAACAATAAGTTAATCTGCAGCTGAAAATAATCTCCGCTCCTGATGTAACAAATGCTAATTAAACTATATTTAGTGATTTAGCAGCAACATATGGATTTAGAGGAAGAGCTTCGGATAAACAAAGGGAGGAAGACCAGACGCACCGAGAGGTTGTTGTGTTGTTGGTTTTGGGCTTTTCATGGGATTTGTCGACACAGTGAAAGAAGATTAACAACAGTCTTATCCTTTAAGCGCCGCCGTGCTGCTGCTTTGTCTTTGACCGTTTTGAAGTTGATGGACACGGAGGATGTTTTGTTGGAGGATGATGATGAAATAACCAATGTTTTTATTGAGAAACTGTAAAAGTAAAAACTGTTGTGAATGATTCAGATGATCAGTCTTTTGTATTTTTAGTCGTTTGGGTCTGATGAGATTGGATTTTCTGGAAATCTCTTTGTTTCTGGTTCGACAATTTCATGTTCAAACTCTCAGTTTTTATCTCTTCTCTTTAGCTCTGACCCTTTCAACTCCCTCCTCTCCTTCTCTCGGTTGATCTCTGCGTCCTGACCCGATGTTCTGCCTCCTCCTCATCCCCTGAGTTAATGGCCTTGTTGTCCTCCTAAAGCAGATGCCAATATGAGCTCAGAGAGAGGACAGAGGGCAGAGGGCTGGTTAAAAACGGACAGAGAGGCCGACCGACGCCTCAACAAACGGCCAAACATTGTGACTTTGTTCTTCACCTTCTGCAGGAAGTGAGAAATATCTAGTGAATAGTTCAGAGTGATAAAAATGATGATGGAGACCAGGAGGACTGTCTCACTCCCTGAAGCATCCTGGAAAAATGTCAGAGCTTCAACGTGTTCTTCTGATGTTGGTTGATTTATTTAGATACATTCTCATCATTACCCAGAGTTTTACAAAGTGAGATTACTCTTCGAATGTCGTGTACGAAGTCTGACTGTTTAGGACGAACAGTAACTTGTGACACATCAATGACATCGTCTGCGACACTGTTACGACCGGTGATGTCGGATGTTTCTGATAAAATAATGTTCCTGTCTCCTTCTGAAGGTGTTTCATGCGTCATTACCGTCGACATTATTCAGCCCACAAAGCAGCGATTAAACTTCAGCTTGAACCACGTTAATAAGATACAATATAACACGAAGGAGCAGCTTCAGCTTCTACTTCTACCTGATGAAAGTAAAAATACAAGTGCATGGTAATAAAAACTAAAGTAGAAGTAGAAGTAGAGACACTAGAGTAGAAGTAGAGACACTAGAGTAGAAGTAGAGACACTAGAGTAGAAGTAGAGACACTAGAGTAGAATAAAATAACTTTGGTAGAAGTTCAAGTCGTCACTAGAATGATTCTCCAGTAAAAGTCTTAAAGTATCTAGTATTTACTGTACTTCAGTATGACAGTAATCTATAAGTAAATGTAGTTAAGTGTAGAAAGTAAAAGTACAAGTACATGTTAATAAAACAGAAGAATATTATGAAGTTTATCCAGCACTTTAAAACATGGAGCTACAACAATCTTCATAGACAATGAATGAGTCTGAACTAAAGAACTAAAGTTGTTCTTTTTTCACTAAATGTAAATGTGTGTTTGATATTGATATTGTTGAAGTTTCTCCATCATCCACCTTTAAGATGGAGCCTCCATCAACCCTCAGACATGGTGTTGATGGTCTGAACAGTCACAGGTCGACTTAGAGTCAAAACACCACATTTACTGAGTCACTCAACATTGAAAATGGATCAGAGGAAAAGTCTCATTAAGTTAAAATGTAGTGAAGTCAAAGTCAAAGTTGACACAATTAAAATAACAACAAAGACTTTGTTACTTTCACAAGGCCAAAGAAAAAATGTCTCAAAATCTCAGCATCTATTCAAGTGAATGTTTGTCCCTCGAGACGTTTGTTGATCATTGTTTCCAGTCAAACATTGATCCAAACGTGTTTGTTGATGTTTTTAGATGTTTTGTTGCAATAAAGTTGCAGAAACAAGTCAAAGTTGCCATCTTTTTCTCTTTTAATGTGAAAAAAAATCTCATCTTCCCAACTTTACTGCAATGAAACATCTAAAAACATCACAACTTTCTTTTTTTTTTTTTTTTTAGAAAGGCTGCAGAGAAATCAATCGGAAAAAGTCCTGAAGTCCTGGAGGATGTTTCCTCCAGTGAATCTTAATCTAACAGGCTAACGGAGGATACGGCTGCTGCGTCTCATGTTGTTAGTGTGTTTGTTGAGAACATCCATCATCATAACTCGTTCTACACGTGTAGCATTTGTCTCCTGTCACATAGAAAAAAACAAAGGCCGACCAGATGGTGGTAAATATCAACAGCCAAAAAAAAACAACACACACACCCCATCACCACCTCCTCCTCCAGCCTCCTGCATCGTCATGGCGATCTCATCCTCCTCCTCACGGTGAGAGTTTCCCACTGATCTCCTCTTCTCCGCCTGGCAACCAGCACTTTAATAATTCTCTCAGAGCAGAAGTGGAGCATCTGATGCTTTTATACCCAACACCGCCACCTCCACCTCCACCACCACCCCAGCAGTTTTCTCTCATTAATTTCACAGCACCCCAGTGAGTCTGAGGCGAAGACTTGAGAAGAAGACAACGTACTTACATCTTAATCCATTTTTTTTTAAGTTTCTTCTTTGTCCCCGAGTGAAAATGCTTCATTATGTCTTACACACCTCTTGGATGTCATTAAGAGCCTCGTTATAATTCATAAATCAGAGCTATTCTGTGTTAAACTAAATGAATTCTAGCGCCACATAGAGCTTTGATGATGAATCATAATTAACTCTCTGATTATTTCATAAAACAGACAGGCTCCGTTGAAGGAAAATGTGTGTATGATTTAACTTTTTCCACACGTTTCCCACCCGTAGACGATCTCCTCAAAGCGAGGAGATCGAACTTCAAAGCAAATCTGTCCCACGTTTGGTCTGAAGCGAGTGGGCAGATGTTTCCGACTGATTACACAACGTCGCCTCTCATTTCAAAAGACAAAGCCAGATTAGTGGACTACGGCTGAGCACGGTGTAACACACGCTGAGCAGATTTTCTGTAACATTTCAGGGGCATTTAGCCGACGTGCTAATCCCTCAGCGACGTCGTCCGAACAGAACAGTTCGTTCCTACTCAGCTTCAACTCCTTTTACCATCTGGAGTCGACGATAACTCCAGCTGTTTGTTATTGTCTTATTATTGTAGAAACACCTCTGAAGCCACATTCAGTCACTAGGAGATTCTTCATGACTTGTTGAGTTTCGAAAAAAGTGAAGACAAAACATCCAGATCGCCCCCTGGTGGTCGACTGCAGCCTTAACTTGCAAGTGCACATGAAATATGTTTTTGTCAAAGTGTTTCATCCTGTTGCTCCACCACCACTGTCTCCCTGTCACCAAGTCAGTAGCATTTCATCAGTTACCACTGAGCTGCAGCTACAAACATTGTGGATTACAAATGTCTGACGTTACTGAAACTAAAAGGCCTCGATACGACTCAACAACGTCTGGACACAAGAAGAAAACCTCTGTTAAACACATAGGACATGAGTTTGAGGTTGGAGAGCATCGTTAGCATTAGCATTAGCATTACAGCTACCAAGTGTTACCAATTATCACCGGCCCAATTTTGAAACTATGATGGAGCAAATTAGATGATGACGTGAAGACACAGTCTCATCAATGATTGAAACGTTGAGTTGTGACGTTAACATCAGCATCATGTTACACTGAGACAGTAACAGCACAAACATTAACACGTTAATTATGTCAAACATGAAACGTAACATCAGACACTAGACTGGTCAAATATGAGTCGTCATCATATGATCAACAGACCATCAACTGACAGTGTAGGACTCGTCTCTTGTCATGGTGGATCCTTGTAGAGACGATCTGGTTCTTGGAGGATCCACCACCTGGTCTAGAAACCAGTTTTAGACTGCTCCTTTAAGAATTTCCCGTCATGGTGACGTCTGTATGGACAGATGAGTATGATAACTACAGTGCAGATGGCAGAGCTTCACTCAGCTTTATATAAATTAAATAAAGAGTGAAAACCAAGTTAAAGATTTAATAAAGTATTGTTCTACCTTTAACAACAACAAAATCAATATATGTAGAGTTTACAACGTTAGCGTCAAGCTAAATCTGAGTAATAGCATGCTAACACGTGCACAATGACAGTAATGTACAGCATGTTTGTCATTTCAGTTTAGAATAGCTGCAGTTAGCTTGTTAGCATGCTAAGCTTTGCAGTTTAATACACAGTCCCACTTTAAACAAAAGCTACATGGAACATTAATGCGTGTGCACCTGCACATACGAATTAGCAAGACAAGCTAACAACAGCAACGTGAAAAAATCAACTTTATTGTATGTTTCAGATCAGCAGATTCATCATTTTTCTCGCTCTTTACGGACTCATTAGCCTGTTGTTCAGAAAAATGATGAATCTGCTGATGTGGAACATCCTTCATGAGGTGAAGTGATATTTTAAGCTTTATTACTGGTTAAAAAATGACAGTTTAGATACGTTTGGCTGACTGCCCCATTTACTGTCATTGTTAACTATCTGGCTGTGTAACTGACCCAGGGTTCATGTTACTCTGGATCGTCACTCTAACTGCCCGCCCTCGCCTTTGGGGATCACTGAGTGAATATTGTCTCTGCTCCGAGGGACAAACCTTCATCCAACAGTTGACAAGATATTTCAGTCAGGACACAAAGTGTGAACCCATTAACTGTCTGACTGACACCGTCGTTCCTGCAGCTACGTCACAACTGTGGCTAAAAAATAAAAATGTGTCACAAGGATCCTTCATTATTGCAGCTAATGGCATCTAAAAAAAATAAAATAACAGCCATTATTTTGATATTTCAGTCTGTCCTACAAGAATAAGACAGTAACCAATCGTAAAAAAGAAGCAAGTGTCAGGCAACGGTGTCTGTATGCACCAAACATCATGGATGCACTCCTCCACACAGGCCACTCATGGGCAGGTAATGAGCATGAGCTCTGGTGTCATGGAAACAGGCCACCTGTCAAACAGCAACCCACCTGTCACCTGTCAACAACCACACATTTTTATTTTTGGTGGTGAGAGATTGAAACACAGACGGTGCGAACGGCAGGTTTGAATTTTAATTGTCTCTGAGACCGAAGAAAAAACCCACAACACGAATAACAAATGGAATTTTAAAAAGCCTCCTCTGCTGCACCGAACCCAAACTGAATATGAACTCACACTGTTACAACACTGGCACTATTATCATTATTTCTTTAAACCACATGCACACGCACAGAGCAACCATTATACTTTCATACTCTCTATCTACTTTTCTGATTCTGTTCTGTCTTTAACAGAGAAGCAGCGTAAAAAGCAGCAGAAACTAAACTGAGATTACGGCTGCAGTTCATCTTAAAGTGACGTCCAGAGTAACATGAACCAGAGTCTATTTCACCATGAATACGAGTCAAACTCCCCTCAACAGATATGTTACGTTGGTTGAAGTAATATCCAGTTTGACCGTCTTTTGTTTTCTCAACCAAATAGTTAACAATGAAAGTAAATGGGGCAGTCAGCCAAACGTATCTAAATTGTCATTTTTTAACCACTAATAAAGCTCAAAATATCACTTCACTTCAGCAGTAGCATGAATAGGGTCCCTACACATAAACTGAAGTACTGATAACTTAGTAAGTGAACCCAGAGTTTATTAAAAACACTGTTTTACAAGACTTACCCAACGTCTGGTTTTCATGATGAATCTGCTGATGTGAAACAACCTTCATCACCAGTTGTTATGAAAACAAGACGTTGGGTAAAATCTTATTTGGAACAACCAAAAAATAAAATCATATTTGCCTTTGCAACAGTGACAGACGACAATCGTAGATGATTTCAGATAAATTCATGAATTATGGTGAAAAGTTGTGATCTTGACCTTTGACCAACAACATCTCATCAGTTCATATTTGAGTTGTGGTAAATAAGCAAAATATATAAAAGCATTTAATCAAAAAGGGCCAGAAACATGACTCCTGAACTCTGATAATCTTCAGTCCATTTGAATGTTTCTACCAAATTTGAAAAGAGGAAGAAATTCTTTTAAACGAGAAATCGACTGAGTCTAAAATTCAAAAGGTGCAACCTTCAACATCACGGTTTCCACGGTTTCACGTCGTCGTCTCAGCTCTTATTCAAATCTGCTTCAATGTGAAATTAAGTTTCAAACGTCATCGATGCAGCAGTTTGGTGGAGTATCAGACTCTGTCTCCAGTCTCCATCAACGACCTGGAGCCAAAACATCAACTCACTTCACAGGAGTAAACATGCTTCATTTTACCAAAACACAAGAGTCGTATTGATCCATTATTCAAAGTGAAACAATTATTTTTTACATTTATCATTTATCTTGACAAATCTGTGGTGACGTCACCTGTTACAGTTTGACACGGTGAGTTCAAACAAACAAGCTCTTAACTCTGCTGCTGTTTCAGACGACACATCATCTGCTGGTTTTGTCCCATCTCATCCATCTCCACAACATTTTGACACCAACACTCAGTTGCTGTGTAAACGTTGGCCGTCTCAGTTCTGTTAAGAACAAGGTGACGTTCTTCTCAACCCTTAAAACCGATGCTAAAAATTATTCTCTGATCCACTTTGACTTCAACCCTGAATCACACACGTCCTGTATGTTAATTTAAATGAAACTATCAGTGAGTCAAGACTGTGTTTGTGGTGTAATTGTTGATTTAACTGGTTCGACTACAAACCAACAGTCTGGTAGGTGACGTCACGTCACAGTTTCTTCCCGGCTGAAGAGAGAACGAGGAGCAGGTGATAAAACTGACTGGTTCATCATGTTTATGATCAGAGGACTCGTGGACCAGAGGTAGATGATGTGACTTAGTCTCCTCATATGATTGAGGAAACACTGGGCATGTTAACACGCTGAGTGTAAACAGAACAGTCCATCTTGTGTTGTCATGTTAATTTTCAGATACGACTGTTGGAGTCGACTAAATGAAAACCTTTCTCCAGCAGCTCATGTAGGTGAACACGTCGGCTACGTCTCATTTCATAGAATAAAGATGTTTAACCCAACACTTCCACTCTCTCTATGGACTGTGTCTCTCTAAAGAGGAGAAATGAGACTGGACCTTTATCTGTTTTGATCCTGATCGTCAGTCGCCAGGTTTAGAGACAAAACTGTGTCTGTGCACAAGAACCATCGAAACACTTATGGAGATTTATTTGTTAGAAAAGACAGAGAAGTAAACTGGAGGAGGTCAGAGGAGGTGAATGGAGCCTGAGTGGGTTTTGGTATAAACGGTCTAAAGTAAGTGGCTGAGTCTGAAAACGCAGCGATCCAACATCTTAATGAGATGTGTGTCCAGTAAAAACCAGGGATTAGCAAAACAGATGAGGACCAACTTTAAGAGATTTTTCCAGAGACGGAGATCAAGAGAGACCTAAGATACAGAATTACACACACAACTACTGATTATCATTGATTTAAAGCTCAATAATCAATTAATCTCACTTGTACTGTTGAATAATTTAGAGCAGGCTCCGTTCTGTGGAGTAATCCCATGAAAAAGTCAAATAACGACGGTGCCATTAAACCTCTCCTCTTTACAGTAAAGAAGATTTATGACGACGCGCCAAAGAAACGTATTAACACCTTAATATGCAAAACCGCTGCTGCTGCTCCCACAATGCAGCGCAGCTCGTGGTTGTTACAGGAGGATTACAGCTCAGCGCCGCCGCAGCTTTTTTTTTTTCACATTTTCATGTTCATCACACCACATTAACACGACGGGAAACGCTGCGGCGAACAAATCAGGAATCAGAAAGGTGTGACAGACGGAATAATGGAGCGATTATTCTTCCTTAACGCGTCGTACGTTTGACACATTGGAACAACGAGGCTTCTCTTCATGTTTCATGTGTCTGTACTCATCCATTCACACAACAAACCCTTATTCATAACGTGAGGAAAACATGAACTCTGACGTTTATTAATCCTTTATTTTAATGTTTTCTACAGTTTCTAAACAATCCCCTGGTGCTGCTGATTCAGTCGATTTTTAAAAGTGTCAATTTACCAAACTGTAAATATGAGATAATAAATAAACAAATAAACAAACAAAACTTGGCTTAAGTTGCAGATACGAGTGCGACTCACACACACACACACTCACACACACACACGTTTAAACTTCCTCATTAAAATGCAGCTTATATGTTAATTTTGAGCTAAAACAACAGTTTTTTAATATATTTTTTAGAATAATTATTAAGAATAAAATGCCGAGTCACTAATTCCAGCTATTCAACCATGAATATGTTTACTTTTATTAACAGTAAACAGAATATTTTGAGATGTTGTCGACTCATAACATTAAGAAAATAAATATATAGACTGAAAATAATCAGCAGCTGCACAATAATCCAGTTTTTACATAAAATATTTAAATGTTCTGATGATGGTACCAGTCCATGTATTTTTGTTTTTATTGTGAGTTTTCTCCATCATGTATAATAACTACATTTTTAATGAAACCTAAAGTTTTTTTGTTTATATATATATATATATATATAATAAATCAACATAACTGAGATTTAAAAGCTTTTAAATCTTTAAGCGCTGCTTTGAAAACTGACCATCTAATTTCTCTCAGCTGTGCAGACAGAGACTGGATGTTTGTATGAATTAAAACCTCATCATGAAGCAGTAATACGTCGCCGTCTGTTGATTGAGAAGAAACCAGGAAGTTGCCGTTTGAGCGTTTTGAGTTTATTGTTTGTTCTGTTTGTGGAGACGAGGCCCTGTCAGTTTTCAGTGAGGCTGATTTTAATGCCGTCGCTGCCGCTGCCGCCGCTGCCAAGAGGTGATTGCTTCTCTTTTCACGCGGCGTCGTTCAGCTATAATCTGAAGTAACTAGTTCACATCCAATTTGGAGGCGAGCGCAGAGCGTCGCGCCGCTGACAGGATGTATTACAGCCAGAAAACCTCCGCGCTGCAGACGCTCGTCTCCGTGACGATGACGAGGATCAGGAACGAACGGCGTTTCATGTTCCGAGAAGAACTTTACAGATTATTTAACTGGGATTTCACAAACAGAGAGAAAAAAAACTAAAAGCTGTGTGTTATTCAGCCTTCAGCCCACACACACACACACACACACACACACACACACACACACACACACACAAAATAAAGGTTGTTTTAGCAGAAAGTGTTGAAGCGTTCATGTGTCCGTAGAGACGAGGTCATCTGTTCTATGAGGAGAGTTAAGATTCAACACCTGGTACGTTAAATGTCACTGACTTGGGAGGAGGAGGAAGAGGAGGAGGAAGATGAGGAGGAAGAGCAAGTAAGAAGAGAAGGAAGTAGAAGATGAGGAAGAAGATGAGGAGGTGGAGGAAGTAAGAAGATGAGGAAAAGGAAGTAGTGAACGTAAAAGTGATAAAAACTGTCAATGTAAATGTGTGAAACACACTCACCTTCTGACACACACACACACACACACACACACGTCCAGATTGATATTTTAATATCTAGAGACCGTTAGTGACACATACAGATTTTTATTTGTCGTTATATTTACACTGAAACTTCCACCGTGTCTGTTCTTTTCTTTTCTTTTTCTCTGGACAGATGATTTATGTTTTTTATTCTGTATTTACACCATCCTCCATATCACAGCTGCAACTCGCAATTATTTTCAAGCTCGATTAGTCTGACTGTTATTTCCACTACTGTTAAAACTTAGAAAGGCAGAGGTGACAACATGTGTTCGCTTCACAAACATAGAGAAGAAACTTTCACGTTTCATGTGACAAACTCTGACTCAGATTCAATTTGTCAAATAGTTTTATCTCTAATGGATATGAACAATAGCTCTTTTATTGTCAATTTTCTTCCTGGTTTCTTCTTCTAACATATAATTTGTCTCATTTCTTCATCTTATCCTCCGATAAAACCTTAAACATTTCATCCCTTTACAGTGTTTATAAATAATATAAATATAACCAGGTTTATTAGTGAGTCATGGTGCATGTTTGTTGAGTCCACATCCATCACCGCTCAGCTGGTGGAAAAACTCATGACTCATGTGTCAGAAAATAATCGAACATGAGAAAAATCAGTGATTTTCGAACCAGAGAAGAAGAAATAAACACGTTGGAGCCGAAGCTGTGTAATTAATGGAAGCTTGTGTTTCGGTTTTGATTATAAAAACAAAATGATTCTTAGTATTTTTACCTTTTTCTACGTCTTATTTTGTGTTTTGGTCTCAATGACACAGACGTCCGTCGTTTCAACAGGTTGAACTCACATTTTAAATGTTTAATACAAACTTTAGACAAGTGTTATGCTAATTGTTAGAGATGCTACGTGTTAGCAATGCTAAACGTTAGCAATGTTAAGCGCTACTGAGGCTAAGCATTAGCAATGCTAACATTAGCAATGCTAAGTGTTGGTCAGTGTTAGCAATGCTAAATATTATCAATGCTAAGTGTTAATGAGGCTAAATGTTAATGATGCTAAATGTTATCAGTGCTGAGCATTAGAGATGCTAAACATTAGCAATGGTCAGTGCTAAGCATTAGCTAAGTGTTAGCGATGCTAAGGTTACTTATCAGCGTTGTTTCTTTTGTCATTTAATGTATATATAAATCAATATATTGATAATAACAACAAGTTATTGTTTTCAATAACACAGATTTAAATTCAGATTTTAGTATTTATCTAGAACGCAGCAGCAGATCTAGTCGGAGCCATGAAAACAAAGTTTCTCAGAGTTTCATGTTTGGACCTTGACCTCCATCAAACTCTCCTGAAATGAGCTGAACTCAGTGACTCACACTTTAAAATGTGTTTATAAATGATTCAGTGAGGTTAAAGGTGTCACTCTTAGTCACATACAAACTAATACAAACTGACGCCGAGACGCACAAATATGTTAAAATATAAAACGACTGTTCATCCGCAACACACTGTTTATTTATTTCTAGTGACTTTGTGTCTCTACAGCTGTTTTCGTTCGGTTGAGATGATACATTTGTTAGAAATGATTCAGTTGTTCTGTGTTTGGCTCCGTGATGAATATTAGTTTTATATTCACATTTCTCTGAGCTCGTCATCGTCCGACACCAGCAGAACCTCGAATTATCACATTCATTTGTTGAGGTTTAATTTGTCTGATTTCTCTACAGGTTTTCTTTTAAAAAATATGATAAAAGTTGTGACATTTTCAGACATTTTGTTGCAACAAAGTTGCAGGATCAAGTTAAAATTGAGATTTTTTTCATTTTTAAAGAGAAAAACTGACAACTTTCCTGCAACAAAACATCTAAAAACATCACAACTCAATAAGAGTTTAATCCAACTTCAGCAGGTAATAAAGTGAAGGTATAAACCAGTGTCAGAGACGTGTCTGGTCTCACGTCCTCCCTGTGTTTCTAACTTTCTCCGTCTGTAGTTTCTGATCATAACATCATTAATCCTGGAGGATCTGACTCTGATGTTATTTAGTTATTTTAAAGTGTCAGTTCAGTTTCCTGGACTGTAGCTGGTTATAGGTAGTCACCAGTCAAACACCTCAGGAAAATCCACAACCACTGGTTGAATTAGTGTCAATAGTTGAGATCACAACATCATGAAATCCATAAACCTTCATAAATATACTGTTATTATGATTTTTTTCCCTTTAAAAGAAGAAATAACACAACTTTTATTGCAACAAAACTATTTTTTTTTTTAGAAAAGCTGTCATGAAATCATTTAAATTAAACCTCAACAATCTGAAAAACGTCTTGAGTCCTGTCAGTTCTCGTCTGGTCTGAGGAAAAATATCCTCACTTCACTGACGTTTGGATCAACGACGATAACTTTATGACTTTTCAAATGTAAATTTCACACAAAGTTCGTCCTCCACTGCTAGTTTTGTTCGTTTTGTATCTAAATGTAAATGGACGACTCTTCACCTACTAACCCGTCGACGCTGTGACCGAGAGGTTTTAAACCGTCGGACTTTGATCCAGATCGCTGAGTTTTCTTGTGTCTCAATGTTTCCAGTTGCTTCATTTAATAAGACAATTTCACAGCGATTACGAGTCTTCAACGCTACACATCTAACGCCGTTACGCGCTCTCCTGGAGACAAAACTCTGGAAGCTGATTTCTGTGTGATCGCAAACAAAAAAAAAAAAAAATCTTCCTCTCTTTCCTCTGTAAACGACTCGTCTTGATAAGCATGAAATTACAGATGTGTGGCGACGCTGCCAACACTGTTTCAATCTCCAACGCGACCCAACAACAACATCAACAACAACAACAAGTTTCTTCTTCTGCTGACATTCAATACACAAAGCAATTACAGACACAGTCACGTAGCGCGCAGCCTGTAAACAACCTGCGCTCAGTCAGGACGGGAGTCGTTTGACACTGAAGCCGGCGTCTGCTCTCAATCACATCGGGACGCAGATTACATCAACAAAGTTCAGCAACTGGTGCTTTCTATCAAATTCCTTCACTTTCAGTTACAATATTTCAGGGTCAGGAAGTAATTTTCATCTGCTTTGTGTGGAATATCACACATTTCGAAGCTGCGCTGGAAAATAAAAGCACAATGAACCGAGGTGGCAACAAAGGCGAGAGTCTCATTTCTCTAAGAGTGAAAAATGCGTTTATGTATTAAGTGCAAACTGATTTCTCTGTAATGATCTCTCTAGAAGTGACAGCATGTGAGCGCCGTGTCCTCAGCCGCTGTTGTTCTCTTTGTCGATTAAAAAAGAGAAAAGAAACGGAGTCGAACTGATGATGGAGACGCAGAGAAAACTGAGGAGAAACGAGAGGAAACGTTTCTGATTCGACAAAGAAAAACTACAGAAACCAGCTGCTTCTTTATTAAAGACTCAAATCACAGTTACACTGAAAAATAATGAAGCAAACGTCTCCGGCTACTGTAGTTACTGTGAAGATAGAAGCTAAATACACATACTGAAGTACAGTAGTGAAGTATTGGTACAGTCAAGTCACAGTGATCATTGGACTCATGTTGTAGTCTCAGTTCACATCGTCCACACTGACTCTGACTGTTCAGAGTGTGTCAGTGTGTTGACTCTGACCAGTCTGGTAAAACACAGTGAAGTGTTAACACCTGATGGTTTCATCATAACCACGGACACTTCTCACCCTCAATGACGCCATCTTGGCTACGTAGCAGAAGAGGAGGGACGGCGGCGGCGGCGTAATCTCCACCTCACATGAAACATGGAGCCACACAAGCAAACATCAGCACTAGTGAGACTTTGATTATTGATTATTATTGAAAACAAGCGGCAGATATGTTGGTGGAGACGATCACGGTCCAGATTAGTGATTAACGTTCTGTCCAGTGATGATTCACCGTTAAAAAGAAGAAGACGTTGATCCTCATTTCTGGTCAGTGAACAAGGATTTGAGACTAAACTACCATGTTGACATTCACACACTAGTGAACATAGTTTACTACATGGAACATGAGACGTTATGTTCAAAAGAACCAGTCTGATCAGTTTGTACGACAGTAAAACTTCAGATTATGTGTGAACTGGTTCCTGACCAAACCTCCAAACTCGTCAGGTCATCGAGTGTAAAACATAAAGCTCCTTCACAGACTTTTATTCGAGTGTTTATATCCATGAGGATGTGGTCGACTTGAAACCAGAAAACTCTCACTCATCCTCAGAAAATCCTGAATGGTGCTCGTCTTCTGTTTTATGTGGAGCCGATACAAGAGTAGAAGTACAGACACTAGAGTAAAAGTCTGAATTCATCTCGACATCGTCCACAGAAACGTCTCTGATAAAGACTCTTCATGTTCCTAAATATCAACACAATCTGTTGGACTCAGATTATGACGCTGTGACGATGAAAAACAGCATTTCATTTTTAAACCCAAACTATTTTAGGATGAGTAGGAGCCGACCGACCGCCGGAGGTACGTTCAGTCACATGAAGCGGACGGTCGGAGATTATGAAGCGTGATTACGCAGCAGCCGTGACATTCACGCTAATAAAAACAGATTAAAATAAAAATCCAACACATATCGGACACCAGAGGGAGAGGGAGAGAGGAGCGTGTGTGATTTGACTTCATCTCCGATTAGACCAACTCATCCCTGATGATAAATTGTAGATGAAAACATCATTTTTGTGGCTGATGAGTGTGATTTAACCGGAGGCGCCGACGAGCCGTTTAAGGACAACGACAACATCTGTCACGCTTCAGTTTGTGTCACTTTTAAATAGTTTGTTTCCACTGATTCTGGTCTGACCACAGATCCTGTTGTCACATCGGCGTCGTTTTATTTCTAATGTTTCAGCAGGAGTTTGATTTCATGCTGGATTCATCTGAAAGTGACTGGTGGAAGTGAATGTGATGAATTAAATGAGCTGGAATTAAAAGGTCAATTGAGTGAGTTTCTCAGCAGGACTTGTGCTTTTCACTGATGCTTTGATTAGTAAAAGGACCTGCAGGGATTTATAATAACACGTAGTGACTGTTGGCGTAAAGTTGACATTGATCATTAAAGAGGATATTAAATATAAAACTATATATTCTTGTCGTTGTTGAATAAAAACAGTCTGTTGTGTCAAACCTCGTCTCTTCCTCCTTCACATCGTTTATAAAAACTATAACCTGTCGTTTTAAAACGGTTTGTTCTGGGAAAGACTCAGTTATGACGTCGTAGTTTAGACACATCCCCAACATGTGAATAGCCCCGCCCACTTTTAATAGAGGATAATTAACTACGATCAATCACAGGTGAAAAATCCCTTAAATTTCTCTGCTGTGAGACGAATAAAGTTTTATTCTATTTTATCAAAGATTAGACAAAGTCCTGCTAGAGTCTGGTCCAGGGTGAAGTGTTTTATTACAGCGACTTTACGTGTTACATGTTGTGACGTGTTGTTGTTTTAGACGTTTAGTTTGTCTCAAATCAGACGCTTCCACTGGTTCACTATGTTCTTACTTTCCTAAGTGCACGAATTTCAACAGGTTTGTTTTGTCTCAAATATCCAGAAATGATGATCACAACCCGTGTGTCTCAGTTCACATTCTTCATTCTTACACTTACTATGAAGTAAATCTTGGTGGGAGATGTTGAGTTGAATGTGTAACCACGGACACTTCTCTCCCTCAATGACGCCATCTTGGCTACGTAGCAGAAGAGGAGGGACGGCGGCGGCGGCGTAATCTCCACCTCACATGAAACATGGAGCCACACAAGCAAACATCAGCACTAGTGAGACTTTGATTATTGATTATTATTGAAAACAAGCCGACAGATATGTTGGTGGAGACGATCACGGTCCAGATCAGTGATTAACGTTCTGTCACTGTCAGAACAATCACTGCTTGTTGAGTTTCCTCATATTTACTTTTAACTTGTGTTTTCCTTTTATATTCTTAATAAAAGGAAACCAACCAATCAGAGCAGAGCTCATTTAAATATTCATGATCTGAGTTGAGGAGAAAACTGATGGTTTGATTCTAGAGTATTTATTTATTCAACTAATATTATATCTGTTATTTAGAGACGTCAGAGAACAGGTTATGATCATTAAACGGTGAATGATTCAAGACCTGAACCAGAAACAAGAGCTTCTCCTCAAATCTTCAAACATGAAAATCAACAAAGATTTAATGTAACAGATTAAAACTTTGTCGATAATAAGTTTCTAGCTCTCAGCCACCGTGGATTGGTAGATGAAAACTTAAAAATTTACCAGACAATCTTTTTTATTTTTACAGTTTAAAATTAAACTTTAAATTACTTTTCACACCTTTTTTTTTTTTCTTTTTTTTTTGATAGTTTAAGTGAAAACTTCCTTAATTTATCGTTTTAGTTTCACCGAACACAGAACCATTTTTACTTTACGTTATTATAACATTTTAATACTTATTAACTGTAAAATGTGAAAATGATCAACCAGACAGACGGACGTCTACATCAGCCACAACCCAACGACAAAAACTTCAACTTCAACTTTTCTCTTCACTGAAAATGAAAATGAACCATTTCCTTTTTCCTGAACCCCGAGGACCACGGCCGAGCGGCGTTTTAAAAAGCTCTTACTTACGTTTTGACGACAGAAAAATAATTTATCACGACTGTTAAAGCTCCTGAGACGTCACCCAGTGAATAAAATGTGATAAAACCAGTAAAAAGTGAACCTCAGGGGAAGACGTGGTCGGACTGGGACAGACGTGAATTATTATTGTTCACGGTCCGTTGGTTTATCAGCCCCGGGTCGGTCACAACTATCGTATGGTTTCATTTAGATCACGACTCTGAAGGATTTCTGGTTCAAACTGTGAAAAATTAAATGACTGAAACAAAAAACAATGAATTTATAGAATAATATATATAAATAAATAAAATCACTGATGTTGACACTTCTAGTCTTTAGAAAACAAGTAAACTACTGAAATAAAATATACAGACAAACATTAATTACAGACAAATAACACTTATAGCTAATGCTAGCATCGCTAATATGTAATATGGGTAACACTTAGCCTCTCTAATGCGTAGCATCGCTAACGTTTAGCATCGCTAACATTTAGCATCGCTAACGTTTAACATCGCTAATGTTTAGTATCGCTGACGTTTAGCACCGCTATTGTTTAGCATCGCTAGCATTTAGCATTGCTAACGTTTAGCATCATTAACACTCATCACTGCTAATGTTTAATACCTTTAACACATAGCCTCTCTAATGAGTAGCATCGCTAACATTTAGCATCAGTACCGCTTAGCATCACTAACACTCAGCACTGCTAACGGTTAGCATCACTTACATTTAGCATCGCTAACGTTTAGCATCACACTTGTCCAAAGTTTGTATTTAAACACTTGAAACATGAGTTCAACTTGTTGAAATAACTGAAGTCTACGTTTCATTGACAACGAAACATTAAATTAAAGTCAAAGTCACAAAGTGGAAAAAGGTCAAAATACTAATAATCGTTTTGTTTCAATCACTTAGTGTTTTGTAATCGTTAGGAGCCGTAATCAAAATTTAAACACGCTTCAATTAACTGAGCAGTTTTAATACAACAGTATCACAAATTCTCCTTCTTCTTATAAATATCTGCTTTGATTTGATTTGATCTTTATTTTGATCGTACTTTAATTTAAAGGTTGATAGTGAAAGACTCAGACATAGAGCTGGTTTCAGTTAAATGTCTACAATTTATGCCACACAAACCTTAAAGTCACAGAAATACTTTTTTTTCCTTCTTCTTTAGAATAAAGCAGTTAAAGGAAACAACATCCTGCAGGAATAAACAGACGTTCACCCACATGAACCCCAGCGATCAGAAACAAGAGCGGAGGTGAGACAGGTCGTCCTCCACCGAGCAGCGGCGGCGCCGCGGGTCGTACGGGCCCAGGTGGCAGCGCTGTAAAGTGACAGTGTGATTTAAGTCCCGTGTCGCTGTACGCAGCGTTATCTTCCTCCGCTAACGGGGCGACGCCGATACGACCCGACAGCCAACGACTGCAGCTCAGGAGGTGGCGCTGATAACGCAGAGGTTCAGGCTCTGCAGCTTCCAGCAGCAGAATTACATGATTCATAGATTTAAGCTTCTGTCAAACACGTTTACATCCGAGGCTGTAGTCACACTCTTCATCGTCTTGGCTCTTTTCTCAGTGAGGGAGACGACAGGAGGAGACAAGTGATAATTTAACACACTGAAGAGACAGCTGACGCTTCCACACGCGGCTTCTTCTTTGTTTGAAAATACAGAAATGTGGACGAGTTTTCAGCAAACGGTGACAATTTCCTGGCAGAGTTCTGTCACAAATTCATCTACGTTTCTGTTCACACTTTAAAGAAAAAAGAAAAAGAAAAACACAGATGATTCACTCAATCTGACGAGTTTGACAAGGAACCAGCGCACTTCACCGGGTTGTTCTTTAGGAAAGTTATCGACTACTGCAGGATCATTTTGAGGTTTTTTTTTTTTTTTAATGTAGTCAAGTAAAAGAAGAAAAAAGAGGCAGGATGATTATAAAAATATAAATGTTTAATTGACAGTGAAGCCTGATTTATGTTCGTCTGACCTCCTCTCTGTGAGCTGACGTAATATTTTAACTATCGGTTGAAACGATGAAGATCTCACAGAGACTGCAGGGCTCTGATCAGTCCGCTAGAACAACAACAACAACAACAACAACAACAACACGCCCCTTTTTTAGTTCCCGTCTCATTTGCAATAAAACGTTTTGCTGTTTAATGTCGATCAGTTCCAGCCCCAAGAAACATCCTCCCTCAGTCTCTGTTGCTTGTGTGAAGGAATGAGGGTAAATAAACAATCAACACTGGTCGATAATCGTAACAGAAAGACGTGTATCGCCCCCTACTGCTCTGGAGGTGAATTACTTTACGACACCTGCAGCCGACGAGGAACCTCGAAAGAAATCATGACTTAACTCTCAGGTCGTCCTTTAAAAAAATCCCATTTTTTGGCCACTGGATCATATTTAAAAAAGTGAATTCATTGTTATAATTTTAAGACAGTTTATTCACATAACTGTCTTGACTTCACTGTCAGCAGCTGCACCACCATGAACAAACAGGCCTCTGGTCTCTGTGGTGATTCAGCTACAACTCACACACACACTCTGACGTCCATACAACACACCTGAAATGGTTTTTACCTACAGTCACCTGTCACATCCATTCATCACGTCAACAACGTCTTTCATCAAATGGTGATGATTTTTTGAGTTTGTATTTTTTTAGCCTGTGAATGAAACAGTTACAGATGAATGAACAGTGTATTTCTGTATTGTAAAGACAGTATAATAAGAAAAGAAGTGGTTTTAATGATCAATATTTTTTGGCCAAAAGCAGCTCTAGAGGTATGAAGGGAGGTTTTTGACTCAACAGTGGAAAACTCAACAACACAGTGTTGATGTTGAATTTTATTTTAAATTCATTATAAAATGAGTCAGATATCATCATCTCAGCATAAAAACTAACAAAATGAGAACAAAAAAATACAAGTGAAAAGTCCTAAAGTGTGAGAAGAGGACTGAGGGTTGTAGTTGTGGTTTTGTCTGTTGACCTCAAACACGTCCTAAGTTCTGATTCTTGTGGTCCAGATCTGTAGATCTTCACTAAAGTTTCTAGTCGTGACTCTTCAGGCTTTTTAACATCTGGTCCATTTCGCCTGATAGGATTTTAGTCGAGCTGACTGTCGACATTATGAGGTTATTTAACAGCAGACAGGAACCAAGATGAATCACTTCCTCCAGGATTTCAGGTCTTTTTTCAGGTCGTTGAGGTTTAATTAAGTTGACTTCACAGAAGCTTTACTAAAACAAATTCAATGAAAGTTGTGGTGTTTTTAAATGTTTTGTTGCAATAAAGTTTTGCTGTCATGGCTCCTAACGTTGCCTTTAAACATTAGTTGACTTAGTGTTTTTTAAATCTCTTTTAAAATCACATTTGTTCTTTTTGGCTTTTACCACATCGTGAGTTGAACCTTTACTCCAAGTTCTTGTTTTACTGATTTAGTGGGGGTGTTTATGTTTGCTTTTGTTGGTCTTTTATGTCTGTACATTTATTTTCTGATTGTTTAGCACTTTGGTTCAACTATATTCTTTTAAATGTGCTTTATAAATGAAAGTTTGACTTAGCTTCTGCAACTTTATCGCAAACAAAACACTGTTGTTAAGTTCCTACTCTGTGGAGGAACCAATGGAGCTGAGTCGATACTAAAACGTGACGTGAACAGACGCCGGCCACTGATTGGTCAGAGGGAGTGTCTTCACAAGCTGCCACCAGACGCCAGTTGAGTTGAGAGAGCGTCAACAAAATAATCAAGCTCCATTTTTAAACAGGACAAGAGTGATAGCCATCGTCGTAGCTACCTGGTCGTAAGCTAACCCAGCAACAAGTACAGCATCTCCTCCATGTCCATTAATGTTTACTGATGTTTTAGTGTCGTGACGTCGCAGCAGTTTGACTCCACTCACCACATTCACGTGGAGGAGGAACCAAACTGTGATGGAAAACAACGTGTCTGCTACCAGACTGAGTAGAGTCCAGTAGAGTCCAGTAGAGTCCAGTAGAGTCCAGTAGAGTAGAGATTAGAGCTGGGTGATATGGCCTAAAATAAAAAATCAAATTCGAATTTTTCGCGAAAAATCCAATTTTCAATTTCAATCGTTATCCAACTTCATACTCTGCATGGCCCAACTCTAACAGAGATACAACGATGTAGTGGAGAAGAGACATCAGAGACGTGTCTGGTCTCACGTCCTCCCTGTGTTTCTAACTTTCTCCGTCTGTTTCTCGGTGACAAAGTTGTTTCTCAACAGACGACTTCCTCTTGTTGCTCCACAACAATATAAAACAGTTTCCTCCTCTGTGGTGAAATCTGCCCGGAGACTGTTTCTCTTGGTCCTTAGTGATGTTGAAGGTAAATGTGAGACTTTTATCTCACATGTTTCCTGCATCACAAGGACGTGATTCACTGACGTATGGATCAACGTTTTTAACAGGAAACACTGATGACGATTGAAAGTTTCGTTCCTTCTGGTGTGAAAACGTCTCAGCGCTGATCAGACTGTGACCTGGTCTTGATTTGACCCTCTGAGGTGGGTCTTACCGCTGCGGCTCCATTTAGAGCTTCATGAAAAGCGTTTCCCTCTCTTGAGTCTCCTTCAGTTCAATTTCCACACTTCTGTCCAGAAATCACTGAGCTTCCTGACAGACCCTTCACACTCTGGTTTTAAATTACCGTCTGAGGAGACGGAGAAGAAGATTCACTCGACCGGTGAGTCTCTGCGATGTTGAGGCTCTGGCGTCTTCGTCTCACAGGCGGCTCACGGAAACCTGGGTAATTAGAGTTTTGTGTTCGACCGCTGCTCCATCGCCACCGAGCTGATGGTTATCATCTGAGCCACGCGGCCAGAACGGACAGTCAGGAACCCGGTGTGTTGTTGGCAACTTTTTAGATATTAATATTTATTTGAGAGCTGTAATATTTATCTCTGGATACTGTGTAACACGTACAATTATGAACAAGCAGAAACACATATAGATAATCCTCTCAGCACTCATCACATATTCATTAGATGCGGTTCATTGTTCCAGCCTGAGTCCGGTGTCTGTTACCGATCAGTAGTGATTGAGACGCAGCATCACATTCGGGAGCTTTATGTCCTGTAATGAGATTCTTCTCCCCGAGCATCCGTCTCTAATCTCATGTCTCTATCTGAGCTTTGCTGGACCTTTTTTTATTTCTGTGAAAAAGCTGAAAAGTCAAACCGAAACACGGACGCTCGACAAGAAGTTGTGTGTTAACGCCGCCGTGCTCAATAAGAGCCAGAACAATGAGGCTGAAACGAGAAGGATGCTGCGCCAATTACCCAACACGTTAATCCTCTTAACAAGTTAAAAGAGGTTTTTGATTACATGTGGCAGCGACAGGGAGTGCAGCGCTCTGGTGTTGGAGAAAATGAGGTTCATCTCAAACAATAGTGGACTTCTGCTGGTCATTAACCTGTCATTCTCTGTGGGAAATAACCAGGTTGTAAAACTGACAACTCTGCAACACTTTCCACTTTATCTTTGACGGATCTGTCCCTCGAACAATTTCACCATTTTTACAAACCGAAGACTGAGCCAAGACTCTGTCGGAGAAGTTGTGAGACCAACTGCTAATAGAGTGTTTAGAGAGACTGCCAGAATCATGCTACCTCATTAACTGGATTTTCCCCAGAACAGCATTTTGGCTGATGTCTATAACCCAGGAAACGCTTACTTCTGAGGTTCACCATAAAAGCTTCTTTTTAGAAAATTGTCTCCAGTGGCGTTTAGAGCCTCTTTACAGGCGGGGAGGGGGGAGTTAAGTGACTCGCTTTGATAACGCCGCATGAAAGAGAAGATGTGAGACAAGGAGAGCACGCTGGGCAAACCATCACCGTTGATAAGGTCAACATTATAGCAGCCAACAGAACAGTAAATGTCAAAGAGCTGAGCGGTGAATTTGTCAGAATGATACATTAGATTTGCGGTGGAAGAGAAACACACTCACCTGTCTTTTCCCGTCTCCTTTTTGAACACCATGTCGCAGTAGTTCATGCGATCCTCCGTGGTGACGTAGATGCGAGCGTGGGGGTAGTTCTCCGCCGCCTGTCGCAGCATGTTGTACACGATGCCCTTCCCGTCCTTCCTCATGTTGCGTAGCGGCCCCCACACCACGTAGATGGTGTCGTTGCCTTGACCGAAGAAGTACTGAGGCTTCTGCAGCAGCAGAGGGACGCTGGTGTGGGACACGACCCTCAGCGTCGTACGCTGGCCGACGTCCTGCTCGAACCCACGAGTCGGAGCGTTGTTCATCCTCCAGATGCAGGGAGAGCGGTCGATCTGAGACCCGGCGCCTGCCCCAACATCTGGCCGGAGCTGGAGACGATGCTGCACAGTTCACAGTGAAGCTTCAACGGCTGAGGACGGAGAGAGAGTTGGTTACAAACAGAGGTGGACAAAGTCTGCATCCAACTTTTCTACTACGTAGCAGCAAAAATGAGTAACCGATGATCTGGTACATCCGAACACCTCAGTATCTTTCAATAGTAGGCGAAAGGTTCCCGGATGGTTTCCTACTTCCACTAGGATTTTACAGGATTCAAACGATGTACACTTAACATCGCCACTAAAAGTGACATCTGATACTTACTGGGATGAATTAATTACTTCTAGTAAACAGTGATCAACAACCACATCTGTGTGTTTGTTAGTGAATGAAATGGAGACCGAGGCCAGGGAGAGATTATTTTGATATTTTTAGTTTTATTCAAGGTTGTTTAGTGATAACAGGGAACAGCAGAAACAGTCAGATGTCCTGTGATGTTTAACTCCTTTTACCACAGTTTCTATACAAACCTTAGAAAGAAACTGGATTAAAACACAAACACAGACTGTTCAGTAAATAAAAACCATGTGAACTTCACTAAATAAAACATGTCCATAGTCGTTCACGTCACCAATGTGAGTAAAAAGTCGCCGCTATGACTGAGATGCTAACTAGCCGTGGTAGCTAACCCTCTGATTCAAGCCTCAAAATCATGACGTTGATGTAAACATCCTGGTCACAGGACAGACCAGATGGTGGTGATGTAGTACGTCTGAACTGTTCCTGCTACTGGCTGGTTGATGTGTAGCAGCTACGACTGTAACGGTGGAGTAGCAGGAGCTCAGTAGTAGCAGCGACGACTGAGGACTCGGATGCAGGTTTTATAACAACTGGTGATGAAGGATGTTCCACATCAGCAGATTCAACATTTTCCTGATGTGTCTATGAAGAGCGAGGAAAGTGATGAATCTGCAGATCTGAAACACCCTTCATCACCAGGTGTTATGAAAACAAGACGTTGTCTAGACGTGATGCCACTTACTGATTACTGATCAAACAACCAATCAGCTTTTAGAAGAGAAAAGGACAAGAAAAAAAAACCTTGACTGACCTTGACTGTTGAACGAACCGGAGACGGTTATGAAGAATATTTCACTTGTCTTCAGTCGTCTCCTTTAATTTAATTTCAATTTTAATTTAATTAAGTTTTTTTTTTTTTAACTAAATAGAATCCACAGTTTGTGATGTACTTTATGCGAGTCCAATAATAATATTAAAGTACGGTTTTGGCAAGCTGCTGTGATCAGAACATAAAATGCATTTAGTAATTATGTATAAAAATATTCATAAGGGCTTTTACAGCTCTCTCTCTCTCTCTCTCTCTCTATATATATATATATATATATATATATATATATATATATATATATATATATATATTCATAATTTCCTTTTATTTCATAAGATTAATGTGACTGTGTCCAGAACTAACATTGATTAAGTTAATTGAATGTGGGACTTAAGAGTTACAACCAGACTTAGTGCGACAATGCGGAGCAGGGAAGCGAGGAAGTTGCGTCATTTATCTTACTGTATTTTATTTTATTTATTTTTTGTGTGTGTGTGTGTGTGTGTGTATCTTATTCTACGAGTGAGGAGGGATTTGTAATGACTCTTCAATAATAGCACTTAGCTACACTTTGCCAAGGGAGGAAGAAAGCTCCTCTATGAATGTGAAATGAGAGATTTACCTAATTGAAGCGACTGTGCTCGGTTTGTTTTGATGAGATTAAAGTTACTTAAGTGAATGAATGTGAGGGGGAAAAGTTAGAAAAGAGAAAAGCATCGTGTCACAACGAGTGATCTTTTGTTTAATGGAGAAAAAACTGTGATGTCACACTGGTTTGAATTAAGCAACATTTCCCTTCAGGGTGTTTTTAACGTAATTTGAACACGACGGTGAAATGATGTTGAAGATGTTAAACACCCTCCAGGGAAATATTGCGATTATATAACAATTACCAACAAATATAAAATACATTATCAAAATATATCCATGTAGATTGACAAATTGCTCTAAAAGTAGCAACAGAAGTGATTTATATCAGAAACTCTGCATGTTTGAAGTTATGACGCCGCGTCGCTGATGGAGAAACATGAACAGTTCGATTTAAAAGCCCCAAAGTCACAGAAAGAGAGAAAAAACACAGAGATAAACACTTCTGTTTTATCCAACGAAATATTCAGCTCCAGGATTATTTTTATTTATTTATATTTAAAAAAAAAAAAAAGCATTTTCACTGCAGTTAGTGTCTCTCACACCGAAGGGAAATACCCTCTGGGCTAAATCGGGCATTTTAGGCTGCGGCATGTTAAATAAAACAAGTTGATTTAATTGTTCAATAATTGTTCTATAAATATGTAAATTGTGTATCTGACAGGAACATCCTACAGGAGGTAGATGTGGTTTGTATTTTATTTTCATGGGTAAAAAATAACTTTTATAAATAACGTTTAAGACGTTTTTTTTTCATCTAGAAAAAAGTCTGAGAAAGTCGTTGTGGTCGTCCTATATTCAGGCTGCAGTTAGCGGTGAAGTTTCTTCTTCTGTGGTTTCAACCTCCCGGTGACTTCTGGGATATCGTAGTGTAGCGTAGTGTACATCGCTTCAATCCTGTAAAATCCTAGTGGACGTAGGAAACCATCTGGGAACATTTGTCCTAAAAGATACTGACGTGTTCGGACGCACTAGATCGTGTCTTACTCATTTTTTCCACATAGTCGACTAGTGGAGGTGCTCGGATGCAGCTTTGGATGAATAAATTAACTCAACTCAGACGTTGAGAAGTTAACAAACATCAGAGGAGACAGTGTTTCTAGACGTTGACCAGACTGTGGCGACGTCATAGTTTCAAAACTGGGCTGGTGATAATCGTCCTCCGCGTGTTACAGTTAGCAGTGATTAATAGCTGCAATGCTAACGCTAACGCTCGCACGCATATTAAACACTGCTCCTAGTGGCCGCCTGCGTAGCTGCGTATATGCAGCTGTTCAACAGTTCAAACCACATCTAGACAAACTTCCCTGAGTGTGTTCTCCTCCATTTCTGTCTCTCTACACTGTCTCTGTCATTAGAGGCAAAAATATACCAACAAATGATAAAAAACCCACTCACAGATGATGCACACTTGCTACAGGTCATGTGCTCGCTCACCGATTTTCACCAAAAACAGGTCTTAAAAAAGAGGAGTCGTCTTATATTCGGGTCAGTATAGTATATAAAAGGACTTTTTTCATTTTTATCTTCTTTTATTTTTTTATTATTATTATTATCATCCTCCAAACATTCATCCAAACTGAGACCAACCAGTAAATCAAAATTACCAACAAACTGATTCATTTTGTAGCCGATTAGTTTCCTGCTTCGGCTCTGACAGCTACAATGTTGCCATGGAGATGGATACAAAGATGCCACTGAGCAGAGTAATGTCTTTACTGATGAGTCAGACGTGCTGCTGTGCTGATTTGAGCTGATTTGTTCTAAATTTCTTGTTGACCAATCAGGTTGCTTGGTCTTATACAACTACTTGAACTATTTAAAGAACATGAAAGAAAGAAAAAGAACAAAGAACAAGAAGCTCTGAGAGAAAACTGTCACTTCTGTAACAAACACTTGACTTATCTCACGATACAATACATCAATCAGTCTGTTGACAAATAAACTAAAATATGATGTAACCATTTTATTTCTTTGCTCTTTGATGTTTCTAAATGAAACCAACCTTGTGTTTAATAAAACAACCACGTGTTGTTTCACTACAGTGACACATTTCTTTCTAAATCAACTTAAAGAAACAGACGTTGAGTTAAAAAACATCACATTCTAGAAAACTAAAGTTTCTATTTTTATTCATGAAAACAGAATCTTTGTAAACCTTCACTTGTTTTAGTGACACATGTTTTAACAGTTACAACTTCAAAACAATAATTATCTCTTCTCCACCACATGGTAGTGTCTCTACTCTACTGGACTCTACTGGACTCTACTGGACTCTACTGGACTCTACTGGACTCTACTCAGTCTGGTAGCAGACACGTTGTTTTCCATCACAGTTTGGTTCCTCCTCCACGTGAATGTGGTGAGTGGAGTCAAACTGCTGCGACAAAACATCAGTAAACATTAGGAGCATTTCCACCTCAGAAACTAACAAATACATTTACAGGAACTCTGCCGCTGGTTTGTGTCTCCACCAGAGTATCAGTCCCTGAGGGATAAAACTCAGGAACCTTTTCAGGGGAGAAAAGACTCCGTCTAGTGGTAGATGCTCTGTTCAGCTTCAGGTCGACTCACTGGTGACTGGTTGTAACTCAACATGGTTCATGACTCAGTCAACAAAGAAGAGACATTTTTAAAACCCAGCAGCAGAAGAGAATCAATAAATAGTTTCTATAAATAGAAACAAAGAAGTGAAGGAAGAGACACAGTTGAAATGTCACAAAATGATCAGTGTTTCACATTTAATGCAGCATGTAGTTTATTAATAACAACATGATGAAACGATGACAGAGAAGATGATCAATAAAGTCGTCTCGTCAGTGATCAGGGTCTGACCCTCGGTGGAGACACAGACGCTACAAGGACCAAGTGAGACGAAAAGTTCCCGGACCTTAAATTTTACTAAGAACTTACTGGTGGAAACACGGTTATTAATGGAGGACATGGAGGAGATGCTGTACTTGTTGCTGGGTTAGCTTACGACCAGGTAGCTACGACGATGGCTATCACTCTTGTCCTGTTTAAAAATGGAGCTTGATTATTTTGTTGACGCTCTCTCAACTCAACTGGCGTCTGGTGGCAGCTTGTGAAGACACTCCCTCTGACCAATCAGTGGCCGGCGTCTGTTCACGTCACGTTTTAGTATCGACTCAGCTCCATTGGTTCCTCCACAGAGTAGGAACTAAAACAGTAGCTGGAACCAGGAACTAGCACCAAGTGGAAACACTAGAGACTGTATCGATGCAGGCCGATGGATCGTTACATCTCTACCTTTCTATCTTTCTTTGACGTGTGGATTCGTTCACGGGTCAAGAAACGATCCCGGACCTTTACGATCCCTGGTCGCTCTACATTTACTTCACATCTCAGCAGCCTTGAGCCGTCAGCGTCTCGTCTATCATCGCTCAGTCCATCTCATAACTCCATCACGCCTCTCAGCACACACAGATTGGCTGCGCTCCGTCGGGAATGACGGCTTGATAACTGCATGTGAGACACATACAAGACCGTAACTATAAAAAAAAAAAAAAAATAGCACTGAAGAGCCTCTGAGCAAGGCCAAAAAGAAGACATAAAGTGGAGAATTTATCTTCAAGAGTAAGTATTTTTCTGTATTAAATATAAAACAAGCTTTTAAATAGTTTATTCTAAGATTCTTAGCTTTCTAAGAACACTAATCACATTCACATGTTCATAAAACCCTCATGTGAAAAAAAAAACTCTACTGAAACATTTTTATTTAGCAAACACTTCAAGACTTGAATCTCGCTGCCAGCTAATCCATGAATATTACATGGTAGGAATCAATAAAATGTTATGGCTTTGCCCTCCACTCGACTGTTCAGTTTCATGTTCACATCGCTGCCGTGCGCTGTAATCGCACACACAGAGAGAGAGGGAACACTTTTATAATCCCAATAAATTTGGCGCAGTCTGATAAGCACAAAATCACACGGCAAAGCCTCGCAGTGTTAAAAATAAACTGGGTTATTTAACAAAAAAAATACAGGTTTAATACTGAGGACACAAGCTTCATTAAATTATAGCAACGGGACATGAATTTAACCTCCACATTCATTAAAAAGCTCCAAATAAGATTAATTAATAAGTAATAATGATATAATTATTACATTAACAGTGTGAGACGCCTCCACAGGACGGAGGAATCCAGCTGCTTAAAGATTCATTGTTAACTGAAGTGATTCAGTCTAAATGAACTGACAGAAACATGATTGATTGATGATTTCACAAGACAAAGAGGAAAAAGAAAAGATTATTACGAGTTTTAGTAACGCTAATTCTTAAAAACAAGGTTTATCAGACTGGTTTATAGAAACAACATAACATTTCAGTATATCCTGTCATTAAAGTGACATCCAGAGCAACATGAACCAGAGTCTATTTCACCACTGAATATGAGTCAAACTCCCCTCAACAGATATGTTACGTTGGTTGAAGTAATATCCAGTTTGACCGTCTTTTGTTTTCACAACCAAATAGTTAACAATGAAAGTAAATGGGGCAGTCAGCCAAACGTATCTAAATTGTCATTTTCTAACCACTAATAAAGCTCAAAATATCACTTCACTTCACCCCTTGTAGTGAAGTGATATTTTGAGCTTTATTATCTTCACATGAAGGATGTTCCACATCAGCAGATTCATCATTTTCCTGAACAACAGGTCGATGTGTCCGTGAAGAGACGAGGAAAATGATGAATCTGCTGATGTGGAACAACCTTCATCACCAGTTGTTATGAAAACAGAATGTTGGAAACCGTATTTTTAAGGCTATAAAGTGCATTGGATTATAAGGAACACTGTCGATTTTTGAGAAAAATTAAAGGACTTTAGTTCCTACTTGAAGGACTTTAGTCTTGTAGTGCGAAAAATACGGTAAGTCTTGTAAAACAGTGTTTTTAATAAACTCTGGGTTCACTTACTAAGTTATCAGTACTTCAGTTTATGTGTAGGGACCCTATTCATGCTACTGCTGAAGTGAAGTGATATTTTGAGCTTTATTAGACGTCTTAATGTTTCAATTTTTTTCTGGACAAATATAATAAAATCACTAATCAACATCGTCCATATTCCGCCATGTTGGGTCTCCTAGGAAACAACAGGAGCTTCTCTTCCCATTAACAAATTAAACAGCTAACACAACAAACACGCAGCAAAACTTCATTTTCTATCAAATCCTTAAGTCGATCATCATTAAAAACTGATTCATTAGACTTTAGTGGTGATTTTAAACTCAGAAGGATCCGTCTAATGACTGAAAACTGACTGATCGTGGCGAACTGACGACGCTAACGTTAGCTAGCTCATTACTACAGAATCTGTCTGAACACCTGAAACACAAAGTCTGTTAAAATACAAAATGTGACATGAACATCACCTGAAACACAAACACATCGTTGTCTTTAGAGAAGTAAAGTTAAATAAAGTTAGATTTTCGTTTGCAGGTTTAATTCCTCATTTAGCTTCATCACAAACTGTTATTTGTAAAGTTACATTTCAGCTCATGATGCCTCAGTGATTTTCTGTTTCTCAGCTTAAAGCTTTTGATCAGAGGCGACTACAGATGGTTCTTTACTGATTTACACGTCTGTGAAACCGTCACCGGCTGAGATCTGAAGACAACTTGCAGCTAATTAGAATTTAGGAATGACGTTACAGAAAAATACTTTTAAAAAATAGATGAAATAGAAGCTGCTGGTGCAAACTAATCACTGAGGCGTTTTCTCCCAGGTTGGTTATTGTGTACATTTCAAGTCTGAAGGTGTAAAATGAAAACATTGAGTTTGTGCCTCTGTCTGTGATAGACCTGAGGCGTGAATGTAAAGTGCCACAAGACAAATGTTTTCTATTTCTCCTGAAAAGCAGAGCGGGAACAATTTATCACACCTGCAGACAGACTCAATCAAATGAGGAAAATAAGGCCGACCATTCCCGAGCTGCTGGGTTATGCATTATACATGGTTGCGAGAGGTTTATAACACCTCAAATGACACCTCGCTGCAGATCAGGCGAGATTGCCTCACTGTCCGTCAGAAATGTTACTGCTTCTTAAGGTGTTGCTGCTGCCGCTGCCGCGTGTTGAACACAGGTTGGCTGCTCACACACCGTGAACATAATCACCTCTGATAGAGCATCACCTTGACCGGACCTCCACCATCCTGACCGTCCTCAAGAGCGCACAGAAACGTCTCTGACACTCGTTGAGGCCGATTGCCGCTCCTTCCTGTTCGCTATCAAGAAGTCACGGGTTGGGTAATTTGAGCTGAAAATGAGTCTAATTCTGCAGAAACCGTGAGTCTTTTCCTATGATTTGCAGAAGGCAGTGATTTAAGGCGGCAGGAGGAGGCGTAGACTGGTAGATTGGTGTAGGACGTGATTGCCTCTGGGCCTGCGTTTTGAGGATGAAACTCTCTGGAGGCAGCGGACGACGCTCCGCATTAATCTGACGATGTGTTTCTAAAACAATCGTTTAAATGTTTTCTGGGCAAAAATAATAAAACCTCAACTGATCGTAACATATTGATGTACTTAGTCTGTTTCACTGTTACTTTGTGTTACAGATTTACTACAGATTTACTCTATAAAGGCAACTTCTATATGAACATTCGATTCATTGACAAAAAACAAAACAAAGAAAAGTGTCTTGAACTCAAAAGAAATTTAAAAGAATTCAACGTCTTAATGTTTCTAAAACAATCTTTTAAATGTCGTCTGGACAAATATAATAAAATCACTAATCAACATCGTCCATATTCCACCATGTTGGGTCTCCTAGGAAACTACAGGAGCTTCTCTTCCCATTAACAGCAAAATGAGCTAAACAGCAACAAACACAACAACACAACAAACAAAAGCAAAACTTTATCTTCTATCAAATCCTGAAGTCGATCATCATTAAAAACTGATTCATTAGACTTTAGTGGTGATTTTAAACTCAGAAGGATCCGTCTCATGTTTCATGGTAATGACTGAACTACTTACTACAGAATCTGTCTAAACACCTGAAACACAAAGTCTGTTAAAATACAAAATGTGACATGAACATCACCTGAAACACAAACACATCGTTGTCTTTAGAGAAGTAAAGTTAAAAAAAGTCAGATTTTTGTTTTCAGGTTTATAAAATGAGTCTAATTCTGCAGAAACCGTGAGTCTTTTCCTATGATCTGAGGACAGTGATTTAAGGCGACAGGAGGCGTCAGCTGGTCGACTGGTGTAGGACGTGATTGCCTCTGGGCCTACGTGAGGATGAAACTCTCCGGAGGCAGCGGACGACGCTCTGCATTAATCTGACGATATCAACGTCCAACATCCGCTTCTTTTAAAAAGATCAACGCATTTCAAACTCTTAACTTATCGCTACGCAAACTGAAAAAAAACAACACAACATCTCTCATTTTACTCCTCCCCTCAAAAACAACAACAACAACAAACACAGCTCGGTTTTACATTTTGATGTGGTGGGAATTAAAAGGCTTTGATATTACAATTTCCATAAAGTGAGTGGGGGAACGTACAGCACAGAGCTGTTTGAAGGAGCGATGGAGAATAAGATCACGGACACGGCGGTTTGAAATTACAAAGACATCCTTCACACCGGGGACATCAAGCAGACGATTCTCTTCACATCACAGAGGAACTTGAAATAAAAATGTCAAGAAGGTGTGTTTGTGTATAAATGCATTTAAATCAAAACTTGTAGGACGCTGAGTCATGACGCGTTACTGTTATTGAACATAGGTCACTTGTGTATGAAGCCACTTGTATCTTTTATTAAAGATAGAAAGACACATTTAGCTCCAGTAGTCACACTTATTAACACTACGACTCAAACAGCTCGTTCCCTGTGAATTTTCCTTCAGAAATAAACATTTCAAACAGTCCTGGTGGATTAGATTCGTCCGTGGTAATTTGTTGTTTACGCCCTGAAGTAAGTGTGACACTGCACATGAAAAGGACACAACATGTTGTGGATTTTATTCACTGATGGAAATTTCACACTAATTCATGTTTAACCTCCTGTTGGCTGCTCCTCAGTGTGAACATGAGGCGATTCAAAATGAATAAGACTGGTTCACTCTAGTCCACATTAGTCCACATTAGTCCACACTAGTCCATGTTAGTCCAGACTTGTTCATTCTAGTCCACATTAGTCCACTATAGTCCACACTAGTCCACATTAGTCCACTCTAGTCCACACTAGTCCACTCTAGTCCATTCTAGTCCACACTAGTCCACTATAGTCCACATTAGTCCACACTAGTCCACATTAGTCCACACTAGTCCACACTAGTCCACATTAGTCCACTCTAGTCCACACTAGTCCACTCTAGTCCATTCTAGTCCACACTAGTCCACTATAGTCCACACTAGTCCTTACTAGTCCACTCTAGTCCACACTAGTCCACTCTAGTTCACACTAGTCCACTCTAGTCCATTCTAGTCCACACTAGTCCACTATAGTCCACACTAGTCCACTCTAGTCCACACTAGTCCACTCTAGTCCATTCTAGTCCACACTAGTCCACTATAGTCCACACTAGTCCTTACTAGTCCACTCTAGTCCACACTAGTCCACTCTAGTTCACACTAGTCCACACTAGTCCACACTAGTCCACATTAGTCCACACTAGTCCATGTTAGTCCAAACTAGTCCACTCTAGTCCACACTAGTCCACTCTAGTCCACACTAGTCCACTCTAGTCCATTCTAGTCCACACTAGTCCACTATAGTCCACACTAGTCCTTACTAGTCCACTCTAGTCCACACTAGTCCACTCTAGTCCACACTAGTCCACTCTAGTCCATTCTAGTCCACACTAGTCCACTATAGTCCACACTAGTCCTTACTAGTCCACTCTAGTCCTCACTAGTCCAGTCTAGTCGTCATCACCATTGATCAGTGAGTCTCAGTCTCTGTCGTGATCGTTGGCGACTTGTGTTTCCATGATGTGGAGTCTCAACAACTGGTCTGAGACCTGTAGTGTTCACACTACAAGACTTGTCAGTGATTGACTCCCGATCACACCGTGACGTCACCAAACTCTACGTCTGGTCACGTGAACTAGACAGGATGTAGCCGCTGCTTCTCACCGTGATTTACAGCCGTTTATTGTTGACGAGCACCGGTGAAGACGCTGCCTCCGACACAGACTAAACTGCTAAACCGGCGTGTAAACATCACCATGGCAACACGCTGGTTTTCATGGTGGAGCTGAAATCAGCAGCAGACCTCCCCGGTACCGGGTAACATCTGGATCAGACGCGGGGAGTTTGTAGAAAGTGATAATGAAAGAAAAAGCGTTAAAACGTCAGACTTTTAAACGTGGTTGTGAGTGAATCAGTGAGACAGCAGCAGCATTTATCTCACATCCCTCCTCTGATTGGCTGTCGCTCTTTGTCATGTGACCGTTTCATGTTTTTTTTTAAATGATGTGGTTTGAGACAGAGGTTTATTTTTAAATGAGACATGTTATATAAAAGCATTTTTTTAGACAGAAACTTTTCCATTAGTGGATTAGAGATTACACACAGTTCATCTGCCCATGCGCGCGCGCGTTAGTGTGTGTGTGTGTGTGTGCGCGTGCGTGTGTTTGTGTGTGTGTGATAAAGCAGCATCACCTCCTGTTTGGGGATGCTGACGTAGCCCAGGTGAGGTTTAAAGGCCTTGTACGGCTGCTGCTTGGAGAACATCCAGTGGCTGCTGAACGTCTGACCAAACACAGGCTGCAGGAGGAAGTACGGCTTCTCCGAGTAATTCACCACGACCACGAAGAGCGACACTGCCACGATCAGGCTGGTGGCGATCAACGACTTCCTCTGCACAAACACAAACAGAGAGAGATTAAATTTACTTATGACGAGTCTGAGAAATGCACATTCATCATAAAATGAGCAGGAGTGTTTAATCAACTCTTAATTTCCACTTCTGTACTGTCAGTAGTTTAATAGCTTGAACTGAAGAATAAACAAAAAAAAAAAAACAAAAAGAGTCTCAAGCTGAATCATAAATCTGCTGCTGTAAAACAACGAGGACGTGGCAGCAAATCTGTCAGTGCATAACGTTAATTACACACCGCTTGAAAACAAACAAATGTAACAAAAATAAAATGATTGAAGAACATTTTCGTACCAAACTTTAAATATAAATTGAAGTACTTCCGTAGTTGTTCTCTGAAGGTTTTTCAGTGATTTCCGTCGCCGATCTCCATCACGTTTTATTTGCATTTATATAAAAACTAAATTGGATGAAAGGTTTCTTTTAAAATATTTCAGTCACAGTGATTTTCTCCTCCACAGGTATTGATGCTTTTTCCTTCCAAATCATCAACCGGTTGGTTTCTGACTCTTGTTTTATCACTTCTTAACATGTGATAACGCAGGTTTTAATCCTTTGTGTCATTAGTTTATATTTGCATGAATGAACAAGCTTGTGTCTGTAGCTAATAAAGCGGTTAATGAGTGTTTATGTACGTTGACTACAGGTCAGTGAAGATTCATACTTCAGTTCCTCTGACGACGTTTGACCGACGAGATGTTGATAAACTCATTAGAACCAGATCTCTCTGAAGTCGTCCCTCTACTCTGATTAAGTCAAATTTCAGAGATTAACATTTAATCTCTGAATTATCAACACACACACACACACACACACACACACACACACACACACACACACACACACACACACAACTTATTAAAGTGACGTCCAGAGTAACATGAACCAGAGTCTATTTCACCATCAATACGAGTCAAACTCCCCTCAACAGATATGTTACGTTGGTTGAAGTAATATCCAGTTTGACCGTCTTTTGTTTTCACAACCAAATAGTTAACAATGAAAGTAAATGGGGCAGTCAGCCAAACGTATCTAAATTGTCATTTTTTAACCACTAATAAAGCTCAAAATATCACTTCACTTCAGCAGTAGCATGAATAGGGTCCCTACACATAAACTGAAGTACTGATAACTTAGTAAGTGAACCCAGAGTTTATTAAAAACACTGTTTTACAAGACTTACCCAACGTCTGGTTTTATAACAACTGGTGGTGAAGGTTGTTCCACATCAGCAGATTCAACATTTTTCTCGCGTTTCACAGACACATCAACCTGTTGTTCAGGAAAATGATGAATCTGATGATACTCTATATTTTGAGCTTTATTAGTGGTTAAAAATGACAATTTAGATACGTTTGGCTGACTGCCCCATTTACTTTCATTGTTAACTATTTGGTTGTGAAAACAAAAGACGGTCAAACTGGATATTACTTCAACCAACGTAACATATCTGTTGAGGGGAGTTTGACTGGTATTCATGGTGAAATAGACTCTGGTTCATGTTACTCTGGATGTCACTTTAAATTCATGTCAGTTCCTCTGACGACATTGATAAATTGATAAATTGACGTTGATAAATTCAGTCATTTCTCTTTCAACCTTCTCATCACCTCAGACGTGATGAGGACCAGATCTCTCTGGAGTCGTTCCTCTGCTCTGATTCAGTCAATTTTCAGAGATTAACATTTAATCTCTGAATTATCGACAAACACACAACTTGATCTGACGTCATTAAGGATCAATATTTCAGAAAAGTTTAGAGAAGCTGGTCAGTTCAGATGAGTCATTATCTGTTGATACTTGATATGTAAAAACATGAAAATGCAAAATAAACTAAAATTTAAAACTAAGAAATTCAGTTTGTTCTTGTCAGAGTTAATCAGACAGTTTGATAAAAGTCTGGTTCGTTCTGTCTCAATCGTTAAGTTGCTCTGAAAGAAACATGACGGTTTAAAGTTGATTTAATATTTCTAAAGTTTTGCAGAAAGAAAACTCTTACTGATCATATTTATTCCAAGTATTTAAAGAGAAATTCTTCTGACTACGACGATCCTCCGACCTGCAGAGGGCGCTAGAGATTGAGGAAAAGCTTTCTACCTCTGTCTGAAAACACAGAAGTAAACGTTCAACGCAACACGTTACACTACTTTATAACAATTATGTTATCTATAATTGTATAATGTTTGTTATAGACTGAGGAAGAGCGACAGTGCCACCAACTGGTCGGACATATGTACTACAGCGTTTTCACTCAACTTTCATGTAAACGAGGAAATTTCTGAAGACGTCGCCGTGTAAACACAAAACTTTTTAAAGACGTAAACGAGAAGAAGAAGAAGCTTTGACTCATTTGTATGTTTAGACCCCGAGAATAAGACGCCTCCGACGAGATAAATCGTCTTATACGGTAGATCATATAAACTACTGACAAAAACCATCAGTGCGTTTAAACGAAGCCTCTCACAGTTTCACCATTAGTGATGCTGTTTTTAATCAGTGTCCAATAATCTGCCTGTTTCATCATCTCTGTTTGCAAAGCAACAGCTGGGGCGTCATTGTTTTTAACACTCTGTGAAGCAGCGAAGTGATGGGGTGGAGGTAAAAGGTATCAGAGTCTGGCAGATCGAGCCGAGGGCGATGAATAATGGATAAGAGACGGAGGACGAGGAAAGGTCTCACAGAGGAGAGGGTATTGGCAGGGCAGAGCTGGAGATCAATGCACCGAGGAGAGAAGGAAACAGACAGGGATGGAAAAAAAAAAAAATTAAATAAAAATCAGTGGTGAGCAACAACATCTCAGAGCCTGAGGTGACGAGAGATTTCAATGGAGTCGGAGACGTAGGAAACTTCAATAACGTGCTGTTAATCTAACAGACAACACCAGTGGGAAACTCTGGAGTTTTCAGGAAGGAAGGTGGTATTTCTCTGGTACTTTGAAGTTATCTGATGGTGAGGAGATTGGACGTGGCGTATCGTATCGGTGAAGTGCCCTCCACCACCATCATCACCACCATCACCACCACCGGCTCTGATCTCCCACATCAAACGTCTCGAGGGAACAGCCGGAGGCTTCGCTACTCAGAGATGAGATCAAACATGAGGAGGAGGAGGAAGAGGAGGAGGAGGAAGGTGAATGAAGACGGTGGCCATTTGCTGCACTGACAAGACTATCGCACTTTACCAATTGCACGTATGTTACATCACGCATCATTTCATGGCATTAAGGCCCATCTTTGATCACAAACACAGGGGTCTGCGCTTTAATCTCGTATGAAACAGCCTCAAAGTGGACAAATGAGAACAGATCCCTCTATAGCCACTTATAAAACAAACAACATATATCATTTGCTGAAAGGACAGTGAAAGGACAGTCTGCTGTAAAAAGAGAAAACAAATGAGGGGGTAATTTTTGTGAAAATGTACTGTAATAGCTAGTCATCAAGAGTCCATTATGGAGCAAGAAACCAAGCTGTTAGAAAGCATCACGGCTCAGGCTGCAGTTGCTCTCAACATCCATCTATTCTCACGAGGACAGAAAATTTCCTCGTTTCCTTCAACCTCAATCTGGTCACAAATCACAGAGGAAATGATGTGTCAAAGTGTGGAGGCGACTGTAGGGAGGCAGCTCCATGTGGGTGTAGCGGCGCTCAACCTCCACAAACATCCCAGCGCCACACTCTCGTCTTCGCATCCATCAGAGTGATCAGGGCTCAGAGTACAGTAGCAGATCCAGATCCAGTGAAACGGGAACATTAACGGCCATAAAGTTTCAATATTAGAGCTTTCGCTCAATGTTAAAACATTTTGCTTGAGGAATACGACTCCATATGGAGCTGCAACGACCTTGTTTGTGACCATCAAATCAGACAATGACGTCCATTAACTGTAGCTCCACTTATGGTCGTAACCCGCCGGCGTTTGGTTTAACGCACTCAGACCAAAAAGCTTTGAGGGCTATTTTTAAAAGGTGCTAAAACTCTGGTCCCGGCAGGTATCGATCTCATCTCTCAGACAGACCGAGACTGTGTGTGTGTGTGTGTGTGTGTGTGTGTGTGTGAGATCATTGGGACTCGGGACACGAGCGAGTCATAATTCCTCTCATCCAGTGTCTCCTGCTCTGTGACCAGATTATAAACCGGAGCAGGAAGGTTATTGACGACCGCCTCGTCCATTTGTGGCAGTGACCTGATTGAATCATCACTGAGCGTTCACCAGTGGAGGAATGAAACTAAATACTTTTATCACTTTAAACTCATATAATAATATATTAAAATATTGTCATAGTTCCTATAAATTCTGTATTTTATTACTGCAGAATATAAACTTCAACCATGTCACTTGAAACTTTAATTTTCCAGAGAAAATATGTTAATAAAACTGTGACTATTTCATCAATAAATGTTTCAAAACACTGTAAAAAAATAAAAAATAAAAAAGTGTCACATATCTTCATCTAAAACTTCATTTTGTAGAAGATGAAAGAAAAGATTGATGGATTATCACAACTGTTTCCAGTGTTTTTAATAAGAATCACTGATCCTGTCGCTACAACTTCTACGATGTAAACATGAGCATCAACGTTGGATCATGAAACGAAGGAGGAAGATCTGACGTGTCTCAGTTCACATCGTCCACACTGACTCTGACTGTTCAGAGTGTGTCAGTGTGTTGACTCTGACCAGTCTGGTAAAACAGTGAAGTGTTAACACCTGATGGTTTCATCATAACCACGGACACTTCTCAACCTCAATGACGCCATCTTGGCTACGTAGCAGAAGAGGAGGGACGGCGACGTAATCTCCACCTCACATGAAACATGGAGCCACACAAGCAAACATCAGCACTAGTGAGACTTTGATTATTGATTATTATTGAAAACAAGCAGCAGATATGTTGGTGGAGACGATCACGGTCCAGATCAGTGATTAACGTTCTGTCCAGTGATGATTCACCGTTAAAAAGGAGAAGAAGAAGAAGAAGTGAACAATGATTTGAGACAACTCACTGTTGGATTTAAAGATGCATTATGGGTAGAAGAAGAGTAGGTGAGCTGATGGAGACTGTGGCTGCGTATTTTAGATGTTTTGTTTATTTTTTTCTGGACCTTTAACAGTGAAGGTTTGGGAATCACCGGGATAAATCTCTTGCTGCACCTTCACATCTTCACGTCTCTACGGATCATAAAGTTTTATCTGAGAGAAAAGATTCACTTTATTCTGATAATTAATGATTAAAAACACTGAAAACTTCCTCCCACATCAGCAACAGCCTGTTTACTTTTGGGACATGACTTTTTTTTCTTTTATTTTTTTGGATAATACAAAAATAAACGTCTTAATGTTACTGTCCATATCAATCGCAGCAGTAATTTTCCTCCTTAACGTTCAACAAAAAGACGATACATCTGCACATTTCAGCAACAATAAACCAGCGGCTCTCTCCGCTCCTGCTCACTGGTGTGATGAATGAAAACTCAAAACAAATTAGCTGTTTATTTCCCTCATATATATATAAATATAACGTGCAATCACAGTTTCCCCTCCATCAGCCTCTATCAGCGCATAAAGAGAGAATACAATTTACCCACAAAGACGAACGCCACGGGACCGAATCGACTGTAGCTGGATCCAAACATCTAATGAGAGGCTCAACCTGAAGAAATGGCTCATGAAAAAACATCTCTGATAGCTTTTTTCAAGTGTCTCCAGGGATAAAAGAAAAAAACAAACCAAACCAAACAATAAATAAATAGATAAATAAAACAGAAAATGACATTTGCAATGCAAAAACACCTGAGTCTAACCACCACGGACCAGCGAGCAGTTAAAATCCAATTTCAATTAAAGCGTTTGAGAAAATATTTACCGTCGTTCTCTTCGGGGCTCAAAGACGGCAACAAACAATCAACACGTCTGAGACCGAGACTCGGGTCTGGATACTGGTCACACGTTTCCAGTAAAACAAAAAGGTCTCACTTGAAAAAGTACGAGATTATAAACTACAAACTTCATCACCCGCGAAGGAAGGAGAGATCCTCTGTTTGCTGGCGGTAACACGGTCACGCACAAGTTCCTCTTCAAATTTCACCCAAAGGAGTCAAACAGCCTCCGGAACAACAGACCAGAATTAATACAATTTGTAGACGCGGCTGCATTTAGATGAGGTTTGTGACTATATGACTCATTCAATTCATGAGCTATTTACACACTTATACACATGAATACAAGTCTTGTCCTGATCTTCAATGAAGAGATTCAACTACAAATCAAATTTAAAGAAGCAGGATGTGAGATTCTTCAGTCAAATTCAAAATACTGTCTCGTTGTGATGAGAGTGGAGGTTTCTAGACCAGGTGGTGGATCCTCCAACAACGAGAACGTCTCTACAAGGATCCACCATGACAAGAGACGAGTCCTACGCTGTTAAGGTCCGTTGATGCTCTACACAGGATACACACATGTGACTTAGGCTGACGGATGAAAGGTTCTGTCATAATGAGTCTAAATCACATCAACTACCTCTGGTCCATGAGTCCTCTGATCATAAACATGATGAACCAGAGATAAATGATGTTCTGGTCCAGGTTGAAATGTGTCCTGGTTTTAACATGTGATGTTAGTGAATGTTAAAGATAATGTTTGACATGGAGAGAGTCTGTTTAGTGACAGGCAGCAAACGTTACTGTAGGTTTAGTGTGAGACCACGTAGCGACTACAACGCTGGTCTGGCTACATTTACGTCACCGTCAAACTCTGACGCTAACGTTAGCTTAACAGCAGCTACGCTAACCTAGGAAAATATCTGACCTGGTCAGTTTTATCACCTGCTCCTCGTTCTCTCTTCAGCCGGGAAGAAACTGTGACGTGACGTCACCTACCAGACTGTTGGTTTGTAGTCGAACCAGTTAAATCAACAATTACACCACAAACACAGTCTTGACTCACTGATAGTTTCATTTAAATTAACATACAGGACGAGTCTGATTCAGGGTAGAAGTCAAAGTGGATCAGAGAATAAGTTTTATCTCCATTGACTATCAGGACCAGTGGGGACAACAGCTGCGGTTTAGGCTCCTATTACATGTGTAATTTGGTTCATTATACGAGATCTTACTGATCCGTATCAGAACGCGGGAAAAAGAGTAAAACCACCAGAAACCACCAGGGGCAGTGTTGGACAGTGTAGCTCAGTGTGACCAGAGAGAGGAACAAAGAAGACAACAGAAGTGGATCTAGTGGAAACGCTGCTGAACAACTAAACCAACGTAAAATACGCACGGCGAGTATCAAAGATCAGACGTTATCTAGTGTCTAATGTTACGTTTCATGTTTGACATAATTAACATGTTAATGTTTGTACTGTTACCACACTGCATTATGGGTAGAAGAAGAGTTGGTGAGTTGATGGAGACGATGGCTGCATCTTGCTACTGATTTCATTAGATTTTCTGAGACGTTTCACTAAACCTGTAAATTTCACATCAACATGACTCAGTCCCTTCAGAGGTTCGCTGGTCTTTTTTGTGATTGTTGCAGCCTCGTTCTGAACTAACTGATTTTGTTGGAGCTTTTTGTTGAGTGGTTGACGTGTTTTTAGATGTTTTGTTGCAGCAGCAACAAGTTGCGATACATAAGCATGTGCTTTTATTTTGAAGTTTAGAGATAAACACCTGGTCTTTTCCTGCATCTCTACAATCATCTCAGTGTAACATGATGCTGATGTTAACGTCACAACTCAACGTTTATTTTATTTTAACGTTAAACTCGATCAGTTTTTCATACGTTGATGAGACGTTGATAGTTTCAAAACTGAGTTGGTAATAACTGTCCTCACTTGGTAGCTGTAATGCTAATGCTAATGCTAATGGTGCGCTCTCCAACCTCAAACTCATTTTTAGACGTAAATGTACAGAAATATTATCAGTTTAAAGCAGCAGTTGTGTCAAATTGACCTTTTCTTGGTGTCATATCAGTGTTTCATGAACGTAGACTTTAATTTTTTTGGAACAAACCAGTTAATTTTACCAAATTTAGCATCAAACATCATTGAGTCGAGGTCTGAATAACATATGGTTCTGTATTAGTGGAAATATTTATTTTTCACCTTATTGTGTTGGACTTTTGACTACAGATTTGAATTTTACAAAACTTACTTATGATTCCTGAGTCCTAAAGTTCTTGTAAACTTCGCTTCTCATGTTTCAACCAAACAGAAAACATGAGTTTTGTGGTAATCCAACACAAACGTTTATTTCTGGATGTTAGCAGCTTTAGCAACGTGGCTAACAAACAAACCAATGATCAGTGACGTTTTTGTTAAACTGATGTTGGCCGATGGAGCTCGGTCTGTAGTCGTGACTTTGTCATCTGCCTCTGAACCAAAAACATAAAATTAAAAAAATCATAATTTGGTCCCAGTCCAGGTCTGAGTTTCAGTCCCAGTCCCTCTGTGGGTCTCAGGCTCCGTCTGTGGTTCACTTCTACTTGTGTTTCTATCGTCTCTGCCTCCGAAATGAGGCTTTTTATCTTTTTCTTGGCTCCAGTTTCCACAACTTCACCGTCATTTCCACTACCTGGGGAACACACTGATAGCTCCAACAACAACTATCAGAGAAAACAACACCGGGATCTTCTTTCTGTTTCAGCTGCAGCGACAGACGGTGAATCTCCCGCGAGTCGTAAAAACCAAACTTCATTTCTCCAAATAATTTCCAGCCTGTTGACGACCACAAACACAAAGACACAGTCACTTCTCCTCAGACGTTATGTTGAGAAAACTTCATGAAGAGAATAGAAGAAACATCTCCACTGCTGTGACTTCCAGCATTAAGAGATTTTATTTTATTTTGATTATTTGTATTAAATGTTTGTTGAGTCGAAGCTTCTGCAGGTTTTAGCTCATTGTGTGTTTTATGAGAGAAATAATAACCAGGAAGTAATCTGTTAATCTAGAGCTGCAGCTATCAGTTATTTGTGTAATTATTGATTTTTACTACTAACTTATTTGCCTTTTTTCTGATTTTTTTAAATTAAAATTAAACTAATGTGTCACACTTAGTGCAATAAGTGAAGGAGTGAGAGGAAATGTTTATTATAACTTCTACTCACCTACTATATAACTAGACTCATGTTATAATATATGAGTAAAATTAATCATATGAAGCTTTGATTCTAGAAAAGTCGTCGTAAAATAATGTTCTTGTGAGGGAAGGTCTGAGTCAAACCGTGGACTCACTGTTGTCAGTGGTGAACAGACGCCGTCTCAAATAAAGGCTGATTTTCTCTGTCGTTGAATTTAGTTCATTCTGACTCCATCGCACCCAGACCAGAGCATGTGAAATATAATCAGAACATGAAGCAGGTTTTTATCTAAAGACCGCGACGATCGCTCTGTCTCTGTGATAACGCTCACACCACGAGTCTAGGACATGAACAGGACTAGCTGCACTTTTAAAAAGTGCATTTAAAGACATGTCTGACAGCTGATGCACCGAGTAGATAAAGACTTAAAGATGTAACGATACCAGACACCAAAAATTTAAAACATTAAAAAATGAATGTTAGTAAGTTCAAGTAATGTAACTTACTTTGATTTAACAGTAACTAGTGATCTATGATATTACTGAAGTAACTTGACCAACACTGGTGACGACAGCTGTCAGATAAATGTAGTGGAGATGAAGTAAAAATTAACATGAAAAAGGAAATAATTGAAACAGTGAAGCTCAAATAAATCTAATCTAATCTAATCACTGTGTTAATGACCTGAAGTAGAGTTGATGAGACGATGAATGAACGAAGAAATGAAGCAGAAAAGTTCATGACTCATGTAGGTTTGTAGCCTGCTGGTCCTGACCCAGTCCAGCAGAGGGGGCAGTCACCTCACACTGCTGACACATGGGACCAGAGGACCAGAGGAGTCCAGCTACGACTGATCCATTTAAAAAAAAAAAACAAATAACGGACGTGGAAGTTAATTCACTCTGACTCCAGCAGCAGGTTTATTTTCTGACTCTGAGACCAGATGAAGATCTTTATTCTCATTAACCACCGACACGTCTCTCATGTTATCACCGTTTTACCATCACTCGTTAAAATTTACACACTGACGGATCCAAAATGTTTAAACTTCGACGTCAACGGGTTTTATTTCAGGTTCATCCATCATTAGTTCCTGACATAAAACAGACACTTTGTTTCTACGTCTAAAACCTTTTCATTCATTACAACACGACTGTGATGTTTCATGTTTTTTATCTGATGAACATCACGTGATACGAGTTGTTGGACCTGAAGTGACTTCACTTCCTAAATCAGTTTTTCCAGACAAGTGTATTAGATGGTAATACATCCGAACATTAACGGTGACAGACAGTTTGACTCTTATCGTTCACGGCGACGATGGAGTCGATTAGTCTGCGATGTTTTATATCGGAGGGTGACAGATGATGGAGATCTGATGGCAGGAGTCCATCTGTCCTGTTGAAGGATTGTTTGTGGACGAAGTGAGAAGCTGTTCTGGTGTGTTTTATAACTCAGAGTAAAAAAATCTCCACTCAGCAAAGAGGAAACTTCAGTCGTTTCCTTCCTCTATGAGGGGAACGGCGCCTCCCCGGCGGTGAAAGCAACTTCCTGTCGTATCAAAACCTCATCAGCGGTGACATATGAAAAGAAAATCCTTTCAATCCAGGTCAAATGAGCACTAATCTGCTGTGTTGGCATGACACGGAGTCATTATGGCACAGAGCATCACGGAGAATCTTAATCTGGGTCTAAAAACGAATCCTTTTGTTTTTATGGAGATGAAACTCTGCAGGAGGCGACACAAAGGAAGGAACAGCCTTTTTAACCACATACAGCAACGCCCAGTCTTAATCAGCACACATGAATATAAATGTGTGTGTGTGTGTGTGTGTGTGTGTGTGTGTGTGTAAACCCATCTGACTAATGCATATCTCATATCAAAATGAACATAATCCTCACAAGTATAAAGGATTAAACACTCTACAATATTCACTTCCCCTTCTGGACCCAGAAAACTTTTAGGGTGAGGGAGAAAATATATAAAAAATAAATAAAAATAAAAAATGAAAAGAGAGCACCATATGTTCACAGACAGTTTGGTGAAGCTCGGCTGCGTAGGTTGACGAGAAAGTGAGGAATTTGTCAAAAAAAGAAACGAAAAGAGAAGAACGTTGCTTTTTGTGTCAGTAGAAGTAGAAGAAGTGTGAGATCAGCTGTCGGAAATAAAGCACAGAGATTTTACATCCGACTAAAGAACTTGACTGGCATCAGTTTCTCAAAGGAAAAAAAAAAGACTCTGGCTTTTCTTTTCTTCAGCTGGAAAATGTGACGTTTTCTGGTGGAAAATATGTTTATTCATGAAACTGAGAACAATAATTCAACTTTACTCAACGACATTTGTTCTGATCCGAACATGTCCCAGAGTCTATTTCACCATGAATATGAGTCAAACTCCCCTCAAAGATATTTTCTGTTGGTTGAAGTAATATCCAGTTTGACCGTCTTTTGTTTTCACAACCAAATAGTTAACAATGAAAGTAAATGGGGCAGTCAGCCAAACGTATCTAAATTGTCATTTTTTAACCACTAATAAAGCTCAAAATATCACTTCACTTCAGCAGTAGCATGAATAGGGTCCCTACACATAAACTGAAGTACTGATAACTTAGTAAGTGAACCCAGAGTTTATTAAAAACACTGTTTTACAAGACTTACCCAACGTCTGGTTTTATAACAACTGGTGATGAAGGTTGATGTGTCTGTGAAGAACAAGAAAAATGATGAATCTGCTGATCTGAAACACCCTTCATCACCAGTTGTTATGAAAACAAGATATACTGGTCTGAAGCTGTAGCTAATCACCAATCAAGGGTGTTCCAGGATCAGCAGATTCATCACTTTCCTCGCTCTTCACAGACACATTGGCTAAATGCACATTATTAGTGGTTAAAAAATGACAATTTAGATACGTTTGGCTGACTGCCCCATTTACTTTCATTGTTAACTATTTGGTTGTGAAAACAAAAGACGGTCAAACTGGATATTACTTCAACCAACGTAAAATATCTGTTGAGGGGAGTTTGACTCGTCTTCTCTGGGTTCATGTTACTCTTTTGGTGAGTTGAGTATATTTTGTTACGAACTAAAATAAACTAGAAAATTAAAATGATGACAAAACAAAGTTTCTATGATTATTCTACGTTGCTGTTTTCATGTTTGCTCCATCGCTGCTGTTTCTTTTTTGTCTTTTATCGTCGTTGAACTGTTTGATGTATGTTTGTTGAACTTGGCTAAAACTAATAAAATGTAAATCTCAGTGTGAAGACAGCGGCAGCAGCTCCATGCATCAGACCACCTGCTCCACTCACTTTTTTTTTATGGCCGAACGGAGACTAAATGTAGCGAAAAAAAAAAAAAAGCAAAACGTTCCCGCTTCTATAAAAATTCACAGCTTCTATTGTCGAGGGTTATATTTAGAGGAGTCGACGTCGAGCCAAAAAATGTCTGGCGGCATTTGGTCGATCACAGAAAATGACTTCTGTTTCTCGTTTGGGACAAGAGTAATTTTAGTTTTATCATACTGCAACATCTGAGTTGTTTTTTTTTTTTTTTTTTAAGTGGTGGCACTTACAGTCGCAGATGTCCAGCGGGCAGAGGGAGACGAGCTGTGGGCCAAGGACGGAGCGACTGTAGCGGCCGTGAATCAGCTGCTCTACATCCACCACAGGTGTCCGACTTTAAACCACAAACTTAGGACGGCAGCCAAAACACTTACAACAGACACTTTGAGTGCGAAAAGACAATTAAAAAGCAACAGCACAATAAAGAGCAGATGCTGCACGTCCAGTTTTGTATTTCGATGAAGTACTTTATTCTCTCCGTCTCCTCATGTTTGAAGGGCGAAGGCAGCAGGGAGGAGGGAGAGTCTCTCTGGTGAGAAAAGCATCGACCACAGAAAATCCATTTCAATTTGCCAAATGCCAGAGCAAGATTACTGACATTTAACAACTGATATTTCCCCTGAAACTCAGTGGTATCCCTCCATAGCTCCAAAATAGAGCTCCATCTCATTGATATTGATTACACAAAGCACGACTACTCACACAGACAAATCTGAGTTTATATATCACAGCTGAAGATTACAGTATCCCGGATGGATTAGACGGACGGACGGACGTAGAGACGCTGTGAATCATCTGAGAAGAAAAAAAACTGTCGCTTTGCTGAACGGACGTGCGGCCTCAGGCGTTTGTTACCGACGTGTCCGACAAGGAAAGAAATCAGATCATAAAAGAGCCTCAGAGGACGACGACGGCTGCGATAAATTAGTGTTATTTATTATTTGTTTTCTCCTGTAACTTCCTGCTTTTACAGCAGAAACACTCATCGCTCTTTAACCAACAGAAAGAAAAAACACAAACCACTTAAATGATCAGTCAGTTCACAGATGAGTCGATTGAGAAAACATCAGCTGCTCAGGCGCCTCGTTAATAAACGTGTACGACACTTTCTACACAAACTCTGGGGTTTATCAAAGCTGCGGATGTTAGTACATTAAAAACTGAACCAATCAATCTGAATTAAACTGGACGAGGACACGGCGCCACAGCCTGGTCAGTGTTTGGAAACACAACCTGAAGCAATTCAAATAAGGAAATATGGGTGAAGGATTTCTCTCTCCATCTTCAGCTCCCGTCTCTCAACCTTCATCTTCAGCTACCATCTCTCCATCTTTAGCTATCTTCTCTCAACCTTCATCTAGCGTCTCTCCATCTTCTGCTACCGTCTCTCAATCTTCAGCTACTGTCTCTCCATCATCAGCTACCGTCTCTAAACCTTCAGCTACTGTCTCTCCATATTCAGCTACCGTCTCTCCATCTTCAGCTACTGTCTCTCCATATTCAGCTACTGCCTCTAAACCTTCATCTACCGTCTCTCCATCTTCATCTACGGTCACTCCACCTTCAGCTACTGTCTCTCAATCTTCAGCTACCATCTCCCAACTTTCAGCTCCCATCTCTCTATCTCCAGCTACCATCTCTTCATCTTCAGCTACTGTCTCTGTTTCCAGCTACTGTCTCTCAACCTTCAGCTACCATCTTTCCATCTTCAGCTACCATCTCTCCATCTTCAGCTACCATCTCTCAACCTTCATATTCAGCTACTGTCTCTCAACCTTCAGCTACTGTCTCTCCATCTCCAGCTACCGTCTCTTCATCTTCAGCTACCGTCTCTCAACCTTCAGCTACCATCTCTCAACCTTCAGCTACTGTCTCTCCATCTCCAGCTACCGTCTCTTCATCTTCAGCTACCGTCTCTCAACCTTCAGCTACCGTCTCTTCATCTTCAGCTACCGTCTCTTCATCTTCAGCTACCGTCTCTTCATCTTCAGCTACCGTCTCTTCATCTTCAGCTACCGTCTCTTCATCTTCAGCTACCGTCTCTCCATCTCTCCAGATAATTGTGGTTTTCACATCAGCTCAGACCAGAAATAAACAAACATACGTTAACTACGTTAATTTATTTTATCGTGTTGATCTCGTGGAAAATATCAGATTCACAGATATATGAACCTGATAGAGACAACGCTGTTGTCGAAATGATAAAAAACTTTAGCAGATTGATCTGAAACGTCGTGTGGACGAAGCCTTTGATGTTGGTTGATTTGTTTTGAGACGGTTGAAGTTAAATAATATTCATTATATTTACTATTAATCATTTTAAAACCCTTGTTTTATTTTATTGTTGCTACGTTTCCCAGACCACAACCAGACCATTTGTTTCCTGGAAATGACTAATGTCCTCACGTCTATTAAATGAAACCATCATTGATCTACTGGCAGCGTGCCGCAGCTGTAGGAGTTCTTATTTAAATAATTCATTAATAGTTTCCCTTCATTTTCAAACTAAACCTTCTGTCCTTCAGGTTTAATAATGAATCCAGGGACACAAGTCCTCCAATAATAATAATAATAATAATAATAATAATAATAATAATAATAATGATAATAATGATAATAATGATAATAATGATAATAATGATAATAATGTCAGGGAGAGTTTTCATGGTTGTGAACACCAAGAACAATAATTTGATCATAATTCAATGAATTTTACTTATATTTCTCCAACATTTCACAATGATTTTGGCAACATAGTTTCTTTTTGTTTTTTTGTTATGTTTTTTTTTATTAATCCTCTTAGATGTTAAATTTTCTCTACGACTTTAACAACCGCTTTGTGAAACAAATGATAAACAAAACAAAAGCAACCAGGTGAAACAGGAGGCTGAGCTGCAGGTGTGATTCTATAAAAAAAACAACAATAAAGTTTAGAGTCGATTCAGTCTCAACCTCTATGGTGTTTTCACATCTGAGGGAAGTGAAATGTGGTGTTTAATCCGTGTGTTTGTGTGTTTGGGAGGTGGTCGCGGTGTCAGAGTCACGAAAAACAAACACCTGCAGTCGTCATGTGGATCAATAAGAAGCTGAATAAAACATAAATGCAGACGAGGACGGCGGCGTCACTGAGCCGACGGTGAAACCTCAAAGACGACAGCGTGACTCGACAAAGAGCTGCCGGGTCAAAACAAAACAACAGCAGGGCTCACTGAGCACATGCCACATTACCCAGAGTTCACTGAGGCATTCTGAACCCAGGCCCAACTGCTTGTTTCTTTTCTTCTCAATAATGACCACAACAACAGAAAGTTACAGAGCACGGGTGAATATAAACGCAGAGGGAGGATTATATTTCATATAAAAATAAAAAAACCTGCCTGCACTTTATTTAATGCCCTCTCTTAACCACCAGGCTCTATTTATGTCTGTCAGCCTCTTTAGTTCACTGAAGCCATCAGCCTCCAGCCGCTGGCGCCCGCAGCACCGCCGCGTTTCCACCGGAGGATAATAACACTGGAACTGAAACCTTTCATTACACAACGTGGTCAAGAGCCTCCAGGAAGGAGCCAATAATACCACAGGACCTGGATCCTGGATCCTACATCCTAGATCCTGGATCCTGGATCCTGGATATACTAGAGTAAAACTCTCCTCCCTGTTTCCTGTCTCTCTACACCGTCTCTGATTAAAGGCAAACAATGCCCCCAAAAATTATTAATAAAAAGTACATATACTAGAGTAGAATCAAAAATACTAGAGTAGAAGTAGAGACACTAGAGTAGAAGTAAAGACACTAGAGTAGAAGTAGAGACACTAGAGTAGAAGTAGAGACACTAGAGTAGAATAAAATAACTTTGGTAGAAGTTCAAGTCGTCAAGAATGATTCTCCAGTAAAAGTCTTAAAGTATCTAGTATTTACTGTACTTCAGAACAGTAATCTATAAGTAAATCCAGTTACTTAGAAAGTAAAAGTACAAGTACATGTTAATAAAACAGAAGAATATTATGAAGTTTATCAGCACTTTAAAACATGGACACAACAATCTTCATAGACAATGAATGAGTCTGAACTAAAGAACTAAAGTTGTTCTTTTTTCACTAAATGTAAATGTGTGTTTGATATTGATATTGTTGAAGTTTCTCCATCATCCACCTTTAAGATGGAGCCTCCATCAACCCTCAGACATGGTGTTGATGGTCTAAACAGTCACAGTCGACTTAGAGTCAAAACACCACATTTACTGAGTCACTCAACATTGAAAATGGATCAGAGGAAAAGTCTCATTAAGTTAAAATGTAGTGAAGTCAAAGTCAAAGTTGACACAATTTAAACTACTGTAGTAAAGTTCACATACTGAAGTACTGGTGTAGTATTAGTACTGTGTTACTATGACAACAGTGACCTTCAATTAGACAGTGAATCAAAGCCACAATATTCATTACGTTGTGAGGACAAACACCAGGTCTCTGTGATGTAATATATTTAAATTTTAAGGTGAAGACACGATCATGGTTTAGTTCTGGTTTAAACAGAAGTTAATAAAGTAGTAAAATGATTGAAACCTCTAGGAAATGAATACAAGTCAATGAAATGTCCTCTGAAGTTATGGAGACCAGACTGTGTGTGTGAGACTATAAATCCAAACATGTTGAGGCAATAAATTAAGCTAAAAATCTGGACTGGAGGGAGCAGGGTGTGGTGCAGTAGAACAGCACTAATGCAATTACAGGGATTTTCTGTTCAAGGGCGGAGCGCAGAGAGCTCAAAGGCAAAAAAAAAAAACGTCTGAGAAAACTGTCGAGCAAAAAAATAAATAAGCACATGCAGGATTATAGAGGCATGATATCGAGTGCGTCCAGCTCGGATCAAATCCAGCTTTGCTTCGGTTTGTTTTTTTTTTTTTTTTCCTGAATTTTTGACACTGATGTCAACAAGAGGATTTGAGAAAAAAAAAGTAGGATGCTAAATTGATACCCTAAAGACTCATTTTATTTTCCTGTTGCCCATGGAAGAGCTAGAAGGACAGGGTCAGGTACAAACAAGCAGCCTGGAGCTCTGTAGGATTTAGTTCTTTGTTTAAGGACACTTTAACAAGACAAACACTTGAACCGCCGCTTTAAGTTGATGCTCTGTCCTCCCACTCGCCCCGACACCTCTCGCTGTCCTTTCATTCTGTACCACTTCCTTTTTTTTCCTTTGTCATCACTCGGAGAGCACTTCTGAGCCACATACGAGTCTGTAGAGAGCTTAACTCCTTATCAAACATGGCCTCCGCCGCTCCGTCTCTTCTGGGGCTTTGGATCGCCACCGGTGCCAGCGAGAGAGCGAGCGGCACTGCCAGGAGGACAACAAGCTCTCGGGCTCTGCCAAGTGTACTGTGTGCTCAGAGGGGAATCGCCAAATGTAATCCAGCGATGGTGCAACATGCTCAAGTGAATCCATCTGGCTGAGCTGCATGACTCGACAACAAGTTCATGTTGGGAAATCAACACAAACTGGGACGTAAATGTTTTATTTATAAAAAAAAAAAGAAAAAAAGCATCGACTGAACAGACTTAATACGTTAATTTATCATCTTGACTTTTACCATTAATTTCTTTCCCTAAGGAGCCGATTCACTAATTAACACATAAACATTTTTATTATCAATTAATCAGTTAGTGTTTAATGTTAAAGTAACGTCCAGAGCAACATGAACCAGAGTCTATTTCACCATGAATACGAGTCAAACTCCTCCTCAACAGATATTTTACGTTGGTTGAAGTAATATCCAGTTTAACCATCTTTTGTTTTCACAACCAAATAGTTAACAATGAAAGTAAATGGGGCAGTCAGCCAAACGTATCTAAATTGTCATTTTTTAACCACTAATAAAGCTCAAAATATCACTTCACTTCAGCAGTAGCATGAATAGGGTCCCTACACATAAACTGAAGTACTGATAACTTAGTAAGTGAACCCAGAGTTTATTAAAAACACTGTTTTACAAGACTTACCCAACGTCTGGTTTTATAACAACTGGTGATGAAGGTTGTTCCACATCAGCAGATTCATCATTTTCCTGGTGTGTCCATGAAGAGCTAGGAAAGTGATGAATCTGCTGATCTGGAACACCCCTGATGGGTGAGTAGCTACAGCTTCAGACCAGTGTATCTTGTTTTCATAACAACTGATGATGAAGTGTGTTAAAGATCAGCAGATTCATCATTTTTCTTGCTCTTCATGGACACATTTGCCTGTTGTTCAGGAAAATGATGAATCTGCTGATGTGGAACATCCTTGTTAAGTTTATAATGTTAATCATTTTGTTGTGACAAGAGCTGTCGAACTCCTCTGAGTGTTGTATGTAAATTAGTAAAACTGTAACACTATAATTTTACCTGATCTTTAATCTCTATTCATCCCTAAAGGTCCAACTCTTTGCTTGTTTTCTGTTTTGCTGCTGCTATAAAATCAGAGGACGTATCAGCCTCTTTAAAGTTATATATCACACAGCGCCTGAAACTCGCTGCAGGATTATGGGTATTGTGCATGGTATCATCGTTTCCTGCAAATCTAGCTCTTATAATGTTGGGAATTCATGCATACAATTACAGCGACGTATAACAATGTTTGCATCAAAAAGAAAACAAAGAGGGAGACTTCCACTAACGAACTAACAAACTACAGACTTGACGAACTCTCTTCATGAGCTCAATCAGCCGTCACAGAATCGCTCTCATGAGCAAACAAAACATTTCTGGTCTCAGTGAAAGACTCAGTTACTAACGAGGTGCGTTCAGGAGCCGTCGGAAAACACAGATAAACAATGAGAACATAAACTGACACGACACAGCACCTTACACTATTTTATAACTGTAAAATGTTCGCTATAGACGCCATCTTCTTCGTTTTTATATACGACTGTGGAGGCGCGACGGTGCCACCAACTGGTCTGGAACATGAACAAGTGAACAAGGACATTTCTGATGATGCTGTTGTGTAAAAGCACAAAAATCTCGGTATCATTTTCATGTAAACGCTTGTTAAAACGTATTTACCAGCAGCTCAAAGACAAGACCTAAAGTTAATCTCATAAACTGTATAATTTCCTCCTAGACAGATTTTTATGTTTACAAATATTTTGTTGTTTTATTAACCCTGTGTGGAGAGAGATGAAGCAGAAGAGACAAGACCACAAGAGCCACTGATGCAAATTAAAGCTGTGTATTAATCTGTAGGACGATGTAAGACCTGCAGTTAAAGAGACCAGTGATATTCCCCCAAAGTCTATAAATCCCCCTATGTGAAGCATGTAAGGGGGGAGTCCCCCCATGTTGAAAAATGAATTTCAGGCCCTGAAACAGCAGATGACGTAGATAAAACTTGACTCTAACATTTAATATGTTAATTTGTCATTTTAACTTTTGAATATTTCTATAATTTTATCCCTAACTAATTAAGACACAAAGAGAAAATTAATCAATTGATCAACAAGTAATTTAACTTTAAACTAAACATTTAAAAATGTTCAATATGACAAAGTAAAGACTGAGACGACTCGTCATCTTTTAACCTGGTTATCTTTATTTATCTTAACATACTGATGCTTCTGAATCATCACGTCAGAAAATAACCTCATGTTTCTAAAGATGTGTCACGAATCTCAGCACCAACAGGTGGTTTCATACATACTCAGCGTGAAGTCCTTCCTGTATTTGTCATTTCCGCGCCGCAGCAAGTTGGCAAATCTCCTCCTGAATCATTTTATATAACCCAAAGCTCCACATTTGGTCCAAGGACCCATCAGGACCGGATGAAGCCACCTGACCTCTGAGGCTCTGGCAGCTCCGTCTCTCGGTCGGACTTTATCTACGAGAACGAGCGGTAGTTTCACGTCTGAGTGGAGAGTCGAGTGTTAAGAGGCTGGTTCTTAATCCTAAAATGGTGCGTGACCTTTTAATCCCTGAAGAAGTCGCCGCTCGACGTGTGTGGCGCTGAACGACGGATCACACAGGTGGAGTTTACAACAAACTGCAGATGTTTATCTGACAAACAACGACACTGAGACTCGGTCTCATTTCATCCACTTCTGTAGACGTTGACGTTCTTGTTGTCATGTGAAGGCAGAGTGACCCAGTTCTCTAAAGAACAAGAGAAGTTGTGTTTCAACTTAGGCACAAACCAACCAAGGACGATACTGACGACCTCAAGAAGAAAGATGGCGTCCAGTTGAGGAAAAGAAACAACACTAATATAAAAATATCTTCACTAATAAACATGTGTCAGGATCTTAGTTTGATGAACATACACATGAAATCTGAACCGCTGAGTTAAAACATGAATGTTACTAAATCTCTGTTTGACAATGAACAAATATCAGAGAGAAGCAGATGATTTCATCTGTAGCTTTTTATTCATTAGGATGATTATGTTTGACTGTTTCCATCAACACGTCTTCACCATTTTGAGGTTTATATGAACTTTGTTTGTTGTCGTTCGGTCGTCATGGAGACGTGTCTCATCGTCTTTTACGTAGCAACTAGTGACGACTTGTGATGACGTGTGACGGTGAAGTAGAGGAACATTTTGTGTTGAGGTGAAAACGTTCCTCTACTTCACCGTCCGCCACACGCCATCACAAGTCGTCACTAGTTGCTACGTAAAAGATGATGAGACACGCTCCATGACGACGACCGAACGACAACAAACAAAGATGGCGTCTACAGACTCGTTTATGTCCATCAAGTTGGTGACGGATTAAAAACTGACAAGATGTTTGTTACATTAATGTGACGTTTGATCAGAAAAGATCCTGTTATCAGATGAATGGAAACGTTAGCAAAGAGACAACTAGCGACAGATAGCTAACGCTAACGCTAACAAACATTATTGATTAGTGATAAGTTAGCTTAATAAGTTAAATGTATTGATTAGTTTATTAATTAAACTGCAACTTTTTTGACAACTGCAGGTTTTTAGTTGTTCAGGCGACAAAGATAAAGAGTTGGAAGATGATTCAGCAGCAGTTTGAGACGATGAATGAAAAAACACCGATTTCATTTATTTTAAATGTAATTTTCTAATTTTTAATAATTAAAACGTCTCCAGACTTCAAACAAGATCTGAAATGATTAAATAAGATGAATCATCTGTTATTTTTTAATAATCAACAAAGTATTTATGTCATTTCACAAAAAACATGAAAGTATTAGTTGATTTATCTGCAACCACTTTGATAAATATCATCATTTCTGTCATTTTTTTAGGCAAAAAAAGATAAATATTATAATTATAATGATTCATTTTTGTCACTTTTATTGAATCTGAGATTTTAAAAATTCAAAAGGAAACTAAAGACAAAGAGAACATTTTATAAACTGAACAAAAGACTTGATGAGACCTTGAAAAGTTTGAATAATCGTACAAACAATCAGTTTGATTTTAAAGGAACAAAGTTGTTAATTAGAGGAGACGCTTGTGAAAAAGTTTTTTTTTTTTTTTAAGGTTGTTTGGACTCTGCAGGATGTGAGCAGATACTTTTCGAGATGATTTATTAAATGTGCTATTATTTTATCTAATCTTTGTAATTACAAGTCTTTTTTTTTAATTCAACACAGTTGAAATCTTCAGTAAAGCTAAAGTACGGTAACAACAGGAGCGACGGCCGCGGCTTCAATTACAGAGTGAAGCTGAATTCGTCGTCTCCTCCGTCATTAAACTCCGTTCGTCTTTTCTTCTCTTTGTTTGACGAGGTGACGAGCGTCGGCGGTCGTCTGTGTCAGCAGAGTTCAAGTCCTGTGACTCAGACGATTAAACCGAGCAGGATTAGAGACGACGGTAACTAAGATCCTGTCAAACTTTAAATCCTCTCTTCACAGAGTGTGTTCGTCTCTGAACAACAGATGTAGGTTACATTAACACGATAAAGCAGCAGCACGTTGACCCGTCTCCTGTTGGTCCAGACGGAGTTAAACAGGTTAAACAAGTTAAACAAGTGAAGGTCGGCGCTGAACTTCCTGACGCAGACGGACGCAATTAACAACTAACTGGAGGAAACAGTCAGAATCAACACTGACCAACAACAGTTCAAACCATCAAACAAAATCCTGAACTGAAAATAAAATAGACATTAAATTACAAAATAACATCACTAGCACTTAGCATCGCTAACACTTAGCATCACTACTAACTAACACTTGCTAACACTTAGCATCACTAACTCTTAGCACCACTAACACTTAGCATTTCTAACGGTTTGCATCACTAACACTTAGCCTCCCTTACTCCTAGCATCACTAATCTTTACCATCGCTAACACTTAGCATCGCTAGCACTTAGCATCTCTAACACTTAGCATCACTAGTCCTTGCTATCACTAAAACCTAGCATTGCTAACACTTAACATAACACTCGTCCAAAGTTTTGACGCCGACCAAACGGGAGAAACCGACCACAGACTGTTGAACAGGTTGACGGTTGTGACGCTGAAGTCGCCTGAATTCTGCGTGAAATCATCACAACTTTTATTAAATTTTTGACTATTTGTCGCTACTTGGTCTTATTCCTGCAACTTTATTGCAACAAAATGCTTAAAAACACTACAACTTTCTTTCTAATTTTTTTTTTAATAAACTCGGGACTGGGGATGAACGATTACTCAATGTTACAATTAATCACAATATTACGAGCTACGGTTAATTGATTAATTAAAGTTTCCTGAAGACCGTCAGGAAAATACAACTCAAACGGAACAAAAACAAAGTCCACCACAGCCGCATGTGTTGCTTTGTTTTCAGTCAGAGAGGCGAGTCAAACGGGAAAAAACGGCAGAAGAGTTATTTCTACCAAACAAGTACATTAAATCAGCCGTATGGAATTACTCTGGCTACAAATATGAATAAATGAACGACCAGGGTGTCATGGTGGAGGACGGGTTCCCGGCAGGTGACGCTGCCGTAGACGAGCAACTGAATCTGTTCGCCAAAGTAAAGGTGAACACACAGCGACTGGGTTAAATCACGTCAGCGTTTTCCTAACGTAACATTGAATGATCGAACTGGTTGGAAACATTAACCACGTACGAGTACGACACAGGTTCGTCTTCAGTCCAACGTGGTTACACGACGTTCACCTCACGCTACATTATACCGCTGGTGTGTAAACACAGCGGGAGGTCGACGTCGGACAGTTTCAGTGTCAGTGGGGTCATTGTCTTTCTTCTTGTACTTATTGGTTCCTTGACTTTGTTGCTTTATATTTCTTGTTATGGTGACATCAACAGATAGAAATAAAGGAAACTTTAAGATAATAATTGTGATAATCGTAATATTGCGATGAATTCATTGTACCAGTTAAATCTATAATTGTGACACTGCTAGTTGGGACACAATGAAAAGCATAAAAAATATAAAAGTAGATCGTTTTTTTGACTCTTCTGGTTTGTTTTTTCTAACGTCTGAGTATAAAACTCAGTATAAAACTATAAAAATCTCTTATTTTACAGTTTTGAGTCTTATTTTCATTTCACTTTGACTTTATTTACTAGTTTTTGTTTCTTTATTTTTTTTCCTTATTTATGAGTTTAAAAGAAAACCTACAAAAGGAAGAGGAATGTGTTAAAAGCATTAGAAAGTGATTTATCTGCTTTAGGATTAAAATAAATCCAAGTCTTTCCCCCGGAGGACGCGGAGCAGCCAGGCAGGAAAAGAAACTGCTCATGTAAACTTCACACTGAAGAAGAGAAAACAGATAAAAGGAGCCAGTGGCACACCGGGTAACGTGAGAACGGGTTTGATAAGAGTCTGAATATAAACCAGAGTCCCAGCCTCATTCAACATCCTGTCAGTGCCCCGCGCTTTCTCTAAAACTGTGGCAGGGCACTTTTTATCAGCCTGTAACACAATCACATGGGACGAGGGCGACTCAGAGAAGTGCCATTCATCCCCGCAACTCTTAAGAACTGGGACACACACACACACAAATGACTGTGTGTGTTTGTGTGAGCATGCATTAATTAATTAGAAAATGTTCTGTGTGTGTGTGTGTGTGTGTGTGTTTTTCTGCCAGTTTGAACTCACATGACCCTCTACTCTGCCCTTGTTCTGCCACATGTAGTTAACAACATCAGCGTCTTCTGATGAGAAACGATGGAGAGTTCATCATGACAACAACAACGACAACAACAACAACAACAACAGCAGCAGCAGCAGCAGCGTCGTGTTTCTCAGCTTCACTCGTCTCTTCACGCATCAACTCGCTCTAATTAAAAAGCGAACAAACAGGAGGCGTAGAGAGTTTTTCTCTCTACGATTAGAAACATGAACTAAGAGACGGAGAACGAGTTAAACTCACGACACCGAGCGGCTCGACGACTTCATCCAATTAACAAACTGCTCATTTCATCACAGATACTCACAGTTAATAAAACTTTAAACTTTAATCAAACTATTCACAGACTGTTGGAAACACAGCAGGTTTTTTTTAAGATCGTTTCGACCTGTAACCTCATCTAACACAACAAATATTAATAATAAATACGTATTGATTTGATGGATATTGACGACCTGTTGCTGCTGGATGTTGTAAAACCAGAAACGTCCATGAAGTTCACGAAGTTCTCCAGAGGAATCAGGAGGATCTAACTGTTTTTCAAACTTTAGCATGAATCAGCATCATGATCTATAAATCTATTGATAGATTGTGATTGGTTCTGTGTGTTTTTATGAAACTGATCCAACGATATCGATCATCACCGTTGTTCCAGTCACAGTTGTAAGTGTCGACTCTCACATCCACTACAGACACGACCGGTATATTTATAGTCATCGGTTTAAAATAGCTACATTAGTGTTTAACATATTTCCATCCTGCTGTAATTTTAACCACAGGGTTGATGATGATGATGTGTCACAAGTCAAATGACTTTATTTGTCCAACAAGGATCAATTTTAAAAGATCCAGAGATCAGCAACAAACTGACATCAACCAAGAAAACGACACAATGAAGAAGAAGAAACAGTGAAGTTCATAAAACATCAACGATCAGTCGCTAACGACGAGCAGTATAAGTTAGTTACTTATAAAATAATTGATTACTTAAAGAAACAAATGTGTTAAAGAAGTTGGGACAGAGTTGAGTTTTTGTTTTTAACTTTGTAAATAAAATGTCTTATCATTATTATTATGATCAGTAACAAACTGTTTAAAACACATTGACGACAACTGACGACTTTATAAGTTCATTACAACATCTTGGTCACGTTAATAAATAATGAAAACGTAAACAGCTTCGATCAAAAGATATAAAATATGAATTTTGTCCAAATCTCGGAGGGTTGATCCATCAAACTTTTGTCTAAAAGTCACTTTACTGAGATGTAGTTTGAAACGTGTCGTCAGTCAAAGAAACGTCTTATTTGAACGACGATAACGACCTGTCAGAACGATCCACCGCAACAAAACTCATCAGAAACATGTGACGAGATGAAGGTGAATAAACACACGAGTACAGAAACAAGACGAGCAAAGAGGCAAAAAACTAAACCTGCAGCACCAAATAGACCTTTTCCTCCATCATCTACTGGTCTCTACTGAGTCTCTAGTGTTTCCACTTGGTGCTAGTTCCTGGTTCCAGCTACTGTTTTAGTTCCTACTCTGTGGAGGAACCAATGGAGCTGAGTCGATACTAAAACGTGACGTGAACAGACGCCGGCCACTGATTGGTCAGAGGGAGTGTCTTCACAAGCTGCCACCAGACGCCAGTTGAGTTGAGAGAGCGTCAACAAAATAATCAAGCTCCATTTTCAAACAGGACAAGAGTGATAGCCATCGTCGTAGCTACCTGGTCGTAAGCTAACCCAGCAACAAGTACAGCATCTCCTCCATGTCCATTAATGTTTACTGATGTTTTAGTGTCGTGACGTCGCAGCAGTTTGACTCCACTCACCACATTCACGTGGAGGAGGAACCAAACTGTGATGGAAACAACGTGTCTGCTACCAGACTGAGTAGAGTCCAGTAGAGTCCAGTAGAGTAGAGATAGAACCTGTTTTCATCCAAACCAGCTGTGTTTCTTATAACAATAACATTGGTCCAGTAACAGTCAGATCAGTGACCGTCTCGTCTACAAAGTCCAACAGGAAAGAGAAATAACTGTTCTCTGATAATCTGCAGCGTCGCCACATTCACTCCAGTTTTATCTACTACAACATCTGGACTGACTGAAGTTAAAAGCTTTAGTTGAAATAGGACAAATGACATCATGACATTACGTCCAAATGTTTGAGTGAAAATAGTTTTTGTATTTTTTTGTTAGATATTAGTTGTGAAAAGTAGCATCTCCTCCGTGTCCTCCATTAATGTTTACTGAGTCGAGCAGAGACGAGACAGAACGATGCTGGAAAAAGACAAAACATGAACGAAACGTGTGAGAAACTTAAACAACTTGTTGTTGTCGCAGGATTTAAAACTGCTTCAATAAAACAACAACATGTCTGTGTAAAGATGGAGTTTAGTGTTGTTCAACAACTACAGCTCATTTACTTTGGTTCACTTCTCTGTCAGTTTAATTTTCTCTTTTTATTTAATGTTAAATATCAAAGCGTCACATCTGGTGTGAAATTAACTCTCAGGCTGGACGAGAATCGAGAAGTGACGTCGTCATCAAGCGTCACAGTTTGTTTGTTTAGATTAAAAACTCGATTTAAGTTTTAATAAAACAGGACAGAGAAGGACGAGCTGTGATCACAGATAATTCACCATTTTGTGATCTTATCGTCTCCTCGTCCAAACGAACAAAGGAAAGTTTAGTTTAACGTGAAACTGAAACGATTTTAAATAATCTGCAACTGTTTTAACAAAAAAAAAAAATCACAAAAATGACAAATAATCCTTCAGTCCTTCGCTACAGAAACAGAGTTTAGACTTTAAATAACATAAACTGTTTATATAAACACAAATATTATCTTTGTTAAGTTAAAACTTTTTTAATTGTTTTAGTCAGTTTCAGCTCATCAGTGTAACGAGTCTGATGGTTCAATTTCCCACTGGGATCAATAAAATAATCTATTTGATGTCAAAACATCCAGAAAACTGTCAGAACGAATCAGTACGAAGCTGAAACATTTAGTCGGTTCATCAGTTAACTGAGCAACAGACGATTCACTTCATTGATTTGTCGACATCTCAAAAGTGAAGATTTGTTGTTTTTCTCTCTGATTCGAAACTATAATAAACATTTAATCTAAAATAATTAAATACTAATATTTAACCTGCTTTTCTTGATATTTGTGTCACAATAAAGTGAATAAATGTTGAATATCTTTATATTAATAAACTGATCTGATAGTTGGAGTCGGTCGTGAACTTTATAGGAACTTTCTCTTCATGTTTGTGTGTAAACTCTCATCATGTTAACACCTGAACATGTTGTGAAGGATGTTGGCCTGTATCTGCCCATTTCTCTCTCCACCACAAACAAACAAACAAACAAACAAACAAACCTGATCCACAACACAAACACAAACACCAGGGCCTCAAACCAACACCACCTGAATCCAACCTCCATCTATAGATATTAATATAAAACAACATGCAGGAAGCAGCGGAGGGTTAATCACCTCCACGGAGCATCAGCGGCTCCACCGCAGCTTCATGCCCACATCTGTGCACCGACGCCGGGTCTGACAGGCCGAACACGTCCGTGGATGTTTCTCCTTCTCAGACCGTGTTTGTTTTCACTGATTTATCAGAAACACAGAGACACAAACCCCCACTCACCTTCCACATCCAGGCCATTCTTATTTCTACGCAAACAATGGTGGACCGCTGCTTTTCCTTCAGCCTCACGCGCCTTCACCGCCTCCACCTCCACACACACACACACACGCGCGCGTGTGTGTTTACGGACGCATCGCGAGCAGGACACGCGGATGCGGTTTGGTTAAATGCGGTGATCGTCTCCGTAAATATCAGACTGAACCGTTATCCGTCTCCTCTCTAAGTGCTTTTTTTTCTCGCTTTCTCACACGGAGCCGCTGCTGGGACCTGGACCGACGCTGCGATGCTATTGGCTGCTGGACACGCTCGGTCCCGCCCCCTCACGGAGCCACGTGACCACCGCTGATTTCCTCCTGGTCTGAGGAGCAGAAGTTTTTACTGATCAATTAGTTTATTCATTAATAAGAACAAGGAAACTATTAAACTTAAAGTTGAAATATGATTTGACTCATAAGCTATTAAGAAATATTCAAAACTCTGATACTAGAGTAGAAGTAGAGACACTAGAGTAGAAGTAGAGACACTAGAGTAGAAGTAGAGACACTAGAGTAGAATAAAATAACTTTGGTAGAAGTTCAAGTCGTCACTAGAATGATTCTCCAGTAAAAGTCTTAAAGTATCTAGTATTTACTGTACTTCAGTATGACAGTAATCTATAAGTAAATGTAGTTAAGTGTAGAAAGTAAAAGTACATGTACATGTTAATAAAACAGAAGAATATTATGAAGTTTATCCAACACGTATCATCTGTAATCTACCTTAATCTACCTAAATAAATAGCGTTAGCGATGCTAAGCGTTAGCTATAAACTATGTGTATGTTTATATTTTATTTTCAGTTTAGTAGTTTACTTGTTTTCAAGAGACTAGAAGTGATTTTATTTATTTGTATTATTATCATATTATTTTTGTATAAGTTGTAGACATTGAGGCGCTGCTGCCAATGTTGTTTTTCCTCAGCGACGTGTGTGTGTGTGTGTGTGTGTGTGTGTGTGTGTGTGTGTGTGTGTGTGTGTGTGTGTGATGTTGGTTATTTGATTCTTTTAGAAAAAAAAACAAAACAAATGTCTGAGTCTGAAATCACAGACATTCGTCCGGCTGCTTTTAAAAAAAAAAAATCTGGTATTTTATCTGAGCCAGCACTTTGTGAAAACACACACTGCTTTATATGTTTCATTAAACCTGCACAACACACACACACACACACACACACACACACACACACATCCATGATCATATGAAGCTACAACACACTGAGATAAAGCAGTTTCCTTCTGTGCTGCTGTTGGTTTATAACGTCCTGTATGAGAATATTGATGTGGAGGAGACACACACACACACACACACACACACACACACACACCAACTCTGTAGAAACAGTGTGTTGTGATAGAAACTGGGAAAAACTTTGTCTCGTTCAGATTATTTTCCTGCCGTCAGAGTTAAAATGAAGAAACTAAATTAAATCATGAAATATTAAAGACAAAGTTAAATTAGTTTTTTTTTTTTCATCCGACTGAACCGTGAAAAGTTGTTTTTCCAAACGTCACATTCAGACTGAAGTTGTGATTTTATTTTCTATTCATCAAAGAATTAAACAGAAAATTTTAAAGATTTACAAACTTAAACACAACTATTTTAACTTTGGTCTGGTCAGTGTGGTCTCTGATTTCTAGTTAGTTTAGTTTAGTTTTTCAGTCAGTTTCATCGCCTGATCTCGTCAATGACGACATAAATTATTTTAAAATGTAATTTCTCTAAGGAAACTTATCAACCTGCAGCTTTTCTTTCTGTCTTTCTTTGTTTTGATTTCAACCAATTTTATCTGACACAGACTAAACCGCTAAACCGGCGTGTAAACATCACCATGGCAACACGCTGGTTTTCACCGTGGAGCTGAAATCAGCAGCAGACCTCCCCGGTACCGGGTAACATCTGGATCAGACGCGGGGAGTTTGTAGAAAGTGAAAATGAAAGAAAAAGCGTTAAAACGTCAGACTTTTAAACGTGGTTGTGAGTGAATCAGTGAGACGGCAGCAGCATTTATCTCACATCCCTCCTCTGATTGGCTGTCGCTCTTTGTCAGTCTCTTCAGACTCCTCCAGTTTTCTAACATGACAGATCCAGTCCCGGTCTCAGACCAGGTCCCGACGGCCTCTGATGGAGTCGTTAGGGCTGTTCACACATTATGATCATTAACTGATGATTCACCAACCATCAGAGGACCAAGTCCACCAGACACCACCACTGGAGACCACTGGTGGAGTGGACTAAGGTGGATTAGAGTGGACTAGTGTGGACTAGAGGACTAGTGTGGACTAGAGGACTAGTGTGGACTAGTGTGGACTAGAGGACTAGTGTGGACTAGTGTGGACTAGAGGACTAGTGTGGACTAGTGTGGACCAGTGTGGACTAGAGGACTAGTGTGGACTAGAGGACTAGTGTGGACTAGAGGACTAGTGTGGACTAGTGTGGACTAGAGGACTAGTGTGGACTAGAGGACTAGTGTGGACTAGAGGACTAGTGTGGACTAGTGTGGACCAGTGTGGACTAGAGGACTAGTGTGGACTAGTGTGGACTAGAGGACTAGTGTGGACTAGAGGACTAGTGTGGACTAGTGTGGACTAGTGTGGACTAGAGGACTAGTGTGGACTAGAGGACTAGTGTGGACTAGAGGACTAGTGTGGACTAGTGTGGACTAGAGGACTAGTGTGGACTAGTGTGGACTAGAGGACTAGTGTGGACTAGAGGACTAGTATGGACTAGTTTGGACTAAAGTGGACTAGTGTGGACTATAGTGGACTGTAGTGGACCAGCAGTCCACTGTAGACTATAGTGAACTAGACTTTAGAGAATCCAGGTCAGTGTTTATTCGTGTCGTTGAATCGTGGTGGAAACTGGAGCAGTCGGAGGAAACATGAGCCGTCACAGGAGAATCCAGGATCAGGTTTAAAGAGGAAAACCTCCGAGACTCTGGTGTGTTTAATGACTTTACTGTTCTTTGTTATCTGAGCATTAAAACAGTCACTGTCACTTCGACTGTGTCCGACGCTCAGATTTGAATTTGGTTGTGAAAACAAAAGACGGTCAAACTGGATATTACTTCAACCAACGTAACATATCTGTTGAGGGGAGTTTGACTGGTATTGATGGTGAAATAGACTCTGGTTCATGTTGCTCTGGACGTCACTTAAACAAAAACAACAAACAAAGCAACAGAAAAAACATTTAAATAAAATGTATAAATCAAATTTAAAGAAGTCACACACATATTCACTTTCAATCTATCCTCTAGTTTATGATGTTTTGCTGTATATTCTTCCAGAAACTATTTTTGACTCATCAGAGATAATGGTAAAAAAAAAAAACATGGCCAACATCCGCCCGTCGTCTCCATCATGTTATTCAGGTTCTGCCTTTGACTCCTTCCTCTCTGTGCGGGGAGCTGTAATTGAGTTCAGCTGCAGGCTGCCTTCCCGCCAGATGACATGACACCTCAAGTAAATAGAAATTTTCCAAGATGTCAGGCGTGTTTGCAAATGAAAGGAACCAATCTGAGGTTTTCTTTTTTTTTTTTTTTCGACACAAAAAATATTTGATGTACACTGTCTGTAATTATAGAGACGCAAACAAGCAATGAATCCACAGAGATGCAACAAACAGCTGCAGGTGGAAATAAAAACGATTCACACACACACACACACACACACATAAGTCCTCTGAACCAGTAACTACAGGCTGTTGGTACACCTCACTTATTTTGATTGGCTGTCAGTCTATTGATTAAAATCTTCAGTTATTTCACTCTTGATTTCACCATGTGTGAAGCAGACACTCGCACCAAATCAATAGATTTATCTGAGAATCACCAAATCTCTACAAAAAAATAATCCTCAAACTGACCGAGCCACAACTCGGATTAAAATCTCAGGAGCGTACGAACCCGCTTCAGAAAGGGAGAGTCAAGGTCATCTGTCTGAAGTTACCTCTGAATGATTAAGAGACTGTGGATGACGCCTGTCATATTTTTTGGACGTGTTTAGAGAAATAACAAAGCTCTAGAAAGCTGAGGAAGCTAATATGATGATTTTCACAACGGGGGCAGTGGTGGCCTGGTGGTTAAGGAAGCGGACTTTGGTCCCGAAGGTCCCCCCTTTGAACCCTTGAGCACGGTACCGTCCACACACACACGTTCCCCGGGCGCTGTCCAGGCTGCCCTCTGCTCACTTAGGTGAAGGGTTAAATGCAGAGGGTTCATTTCGTTGTGTGGATGTTGTGCTGTCTGCTCAATGATCACTATAGTTTCACTTTCAAGATAAAAACTCGCTGCTCATGTTCAGTAGATCTAATGACAGACAGATTAAGGACCAATCACATTTCTCTTCTTTACACCTCGAGGTGAAAACGTTCCTCTACTTCACCGTCACATGTCATCACAAGGACACGTCTCCATGACGACGAGCGACAACAAAAACAAAGATGGCGTCTACAGACTCGTTTATGTCCATCAAGTTGGTGACGGATTAAAAACTGACAAGATGTTTGTTACATTAATGTGACGTTTGATCAGAAAAGATCCTGTTATCAGATGAATGGAAACGTTAACAAAGAGACAACTAGCGACTGAGAGCTAACGCTAACGCTAACGTTATTGATTAGTGGTTAGTGATAAGTTTGCTTAACTTTTTTTAGCAACTGCTCTATGAATTTATAGGTGTCCTGTTTTCACTCTGTCACTGTCCTTGTCCTGGTGTATGCTGGGAAATTTATCACCCCCCTTCGCACAAAGGACCAGTCCCAGTTCTCCTCTTTAACTGGTCCACGTCAGTACCAGGTCTATGTGTCTGATCCTCTTCTAGATGAAGGGTGACGGGTCACAACCTCCAAACGAAGCTATCCCAGGACCACACTTCAAACCAAGGAGGAGACATTTCCCAGCATGCACCAGGACAAGGATGCAGTTGTCAAAAAAGTTAGAGATTTAATTAATAAACTAATCAATACATTTAACTTATTAAGCTAACTTATCACTAACTGCTAATCAAGAACATTTGTTTACGTTAGCGTTAGCTCTCAGTCGCTAGTTGTCTCTTTGCTAACGTTTCCATTCATCTGATAACAGGATCTTTTCTGATCAAACGTCACATTAATGTAACAAACATCTTGTCAGTTTTTAATCCGTCACCAACTTGATGGACATAAACGAGTCTGTAGACGCCATCTTTGTTTGTTGTCGTTCAGTCGTCATGGAGACGTGTCTCATCGTCTTTTACGTAGCAACTAGCGATGACTTGTGATGACGTGTGACGGTGAAGTAGAGGAACGTTTTCACCTCAACACTTTGTTTCTAGACACGAGGAGTAATAAGGAGAAATGAGATTGTCCCAACAGAGCGAGGCAGATCGAGGGGTAGAAATGGTTTTGGTTCTAATTACCTCCATCCAAAATCACCATGTGCCCAGATCCACACTACACAACTAAATGTGCAGAATACATCAATTTTTAACACAGCAAAGTTCAGTTTTCTACTTTACTGAGAAGTTCAGAAATCTATTTTATGAATTTTAAATTATATATATATTTTTTTATTTTGCAGCTTCTCTCTTGGTACATAACAACACATACTTGTAGTTTCTAGTTTCCAGAATTTTACTAGTTTTATTGGTACAAACAGATATTATCAGTGGCTGTTAGCAGCTGTGTGACGCAGCACACTGTGGTTTCATGCTAACATGAAGCTAGCATGCTAATATTTCGCTAACATCGATCTAACCTGACAACAGGTGTTTAAATGAAACTTTAATGGTTTATCGTCGATAAAACCTTTATCTTGAATCCATCCGAATATTAATGACATCGACACGGGTTTCTGATCCAACATGGCGGCTACGGTGGCCTGTTTGCCGAATCTATTCACCTATTGGTCATTTTGTGTTACTACATGAATAGTACATAAAATTTAACATTTAATTTAATTTTTAAAAAGTCCAAGTGAGATTTTATTTTACTGTGTAAAATGCGAAAAAAAAAAAAGAGCATTCAACACATCCACCTACTATTCACCTTATGTAGCACTGTTATTTAAAAAGATTAAAGAAAACATTTGTCCTGACATATCATGTGATTTTCTGTCACTGTAAAAAATATATATAAAGTTAAATGTTGAAAGTTGAATCATCTCAACTTGTTTATCGTCTTTATTTATTTCACATGTAGGATTTATTACCCATACTATCAACACTCTTATTTTACACAGGAGCCTCTTTGTTTTTAACCCTTTCTTCCACTATTCTTCCAAATTCATAATGACGTGAGTCAAATTTCGTGCCATGCGTCACTGTGCACATCCATTCCCACGCTCAAGGCAGCGATTTACTAACAGAAAATGAATGAAACAGCTCCCAAAAGAAGATATATTCATCAAAATGTCAGTCCACTTGGTAGGAGACCTTCATATTTGTAGCCACGTAGTAACACGCAATTTGAAAGTGAAAGTTAAAGTGATTCCCATTGTTATTGGGAAAGTTTAACCCACCACACATGTGAGCAGTTTATGGTAATTTACTCAAAGGAACCTCCTTCCTCCCTCAGCCATCAGATTTCACCACTGCCCCAACACGGTGTGAAAAATCGACGTTAGCAAACATGCTAACTGTAGCAAACACAAACAGGCTGTTGAAGAACAGAGAGGAACTGCTAACATCTGATAACATATGCTAACATCAATACCCAGGAAAATCTCCGTATTCTTCACAGGTATGTTAATATGTGAACAACCAGTACCAAAGGCAGCCACTAGGGGGTCATTGACGTGTCCTGTATGTCACATTAAATATCTTTACCAGATTTCACATCATCCTTATCATCCATCTAAACATGTCCCAGCTAGCTCGGCGGCTATAAATGATTAATAGCGCATAATTAAAATGTAAACTTTTCTCAGGAAGACATGGGGCTGGAGTCTGTGCTGATGAATAATTACCTGCAGAGACGAGACGCACCAAGGTTCCCACAGAAACTTTATATCCCTCATGTAATGAAAAGGTGCGATAACAAAAGTGCCTGAAGACTAAAAGTTCAAACTGTAATTGCGTTTTTAACTGCTGTGTCAGGTGTAACGACGACTTAATGAGGAAAGAAGTTCGAAGATGCCAGAGAGAAAGAGAGAGAGAGAGTAGGACACAGGTGGACTGGAGAGTTATTAGTCTTAATGGACTCAGAAATAAGCTTCTACATCTACATGCTTCATCATTTGTGGATTTTTCAACAGCACAGAAAGTAAAAGATGTAAAACTGAGCAACAGAAGAGAGAATCCAGGGCAGTTTTTCTGTCTTTTTGTCTAAAAATACCAGACACCACAGCTCTGATTTCAGGATCACAGTCTCCTGTGTGTGTTGATCTGGTTCCCAGGACGCCGCGGCGATGACGACCTCTCTGGCCCCTGAAACCCTCTTCCTCTGCTGACAGACGGCGGCACAAAGACACCGGCCGAGGTTCCCAGCTGATGGAGACGAGTCGAGAAGAAACTGTTCTGTTGAAAAACACACACGGACTTAAAACGGTCGATCGTAGGTGGAAGAGTTACAGACGACGACTCAGAGCTTAAAGGTTGAAAAGTTAAAAGCTGCAAGTTGTCGTCTTCTTCTTCTTCCTCCAACTAACTACTGATTCTTTATTACATCAGTCAACAAGACATGTTGTTTTCACATCATTTATTTCTTTTTTCTGGATGAGTTCTGGATCATAATCCTGAGAATGATCAATAAAAGTTGACCCAGGTTTGGATCCATTTGTTTCAATTCCTCAGGACATAATACTCAAACATTTTTATGGTGCTGATATTTAGTTTTATCTATTTATTTGTATCTGGATCAACAATTTGTTACATTTTTAGATAATAATAGTGGGAAACAAACTGCTGTTTTTATCATTGTAATTATTATAATTAACAGTAATTAACAGAGCAAATGGCACCAGCTGCAATTCTCAACACTTACATGGAATAAACAATCATTTATTTAAAAAGCCACATTAGCAACGAGACGATTCATGAATATTCATGTTAAACACTAATGTCAACATTTCATAAAACCACACAGACGTGATAAACATCTGCTCTGATCACATACGTCAACAAAACTAATTTACTCAAACATGTAAATGTATGATAAGATTTACATACATCACATGTGACCGAGGCTTGGGTGGTGTCTCAGTCTGGTAGCAGACACGTTGTTTCCATCACAGTTTGGTTCCTCCTCCACGTGAATGTGGTGAGTGGAGTCAAACTGCTGCGACGTCACGACACTAAAACATCAGTAAACATTAATGGACATGGAGGAGATGCTGTACTTGTTGCTGGGTTAGCTTACGACCAGGTAGCTACGACGATGGCTATCACTCTTGTCCTGTTTAAAAATGGAGCTTGATTATTTTGTTGACGCTCTCTCAACTCAACTGGCGTCTGGTGGCAGCTTGTGAAGACACTCCCTCTGACCAATCAGTGGCCGGCGTCTGTTCACGTCACGTTTTAGTATCGACTCAGCTCCATTGGTTCCTCCACAGAGTAGGAACTAAAACAGTAGCTGGAACCAGGAACTAGCACCAAGTGGAAACACTAGAGACTCAGTAGAGTCAAATAAAGGTCTGTACGTCACCACGTCGTCCCAGCTCCAGGTCTCTACACCAATCACTTGTAGCCTCCGTCCTCCACTAGGACTTTGCTGCAGTTAGTGGCGTCTGCATCGTACTAAATTAAAATCACTTCATTGTCTTTTATGTAAGTGGAATTAAAACATAGATGTTTATTTGGTAATTTTTCAAACCACGGTGCACAGTGTTTTCTTCATAACGGCCAAATCTAACGTGACCTCACACATGTTTATTACCTGCAACTGAACTCACTGACAGAGTCATACAATTTATGTTGAATATACAAACTGGTAAAAGACACAATAAACACAAACAAATTCACCTTAGGAGGTTTTTTGTAAATTTGAACTCAGCAGATTCTTAATTTTCCTGAACAACAGGTCAATGTGTCTGTGAAGAGCAAGAAAAAAATGTTGAATCTGCTGATGTGGAACAACCTTCATCACCAGTTGATATAAAACCAGACGTTGGGTAAGTCTTGTAAAACAGTGTTTTTAATAAACTCTGGGTTCACTTACTAAGTTATCAGTACTTCAGTTTATGTGTAGGGACCCTATTCATGCTACTGCTGAAGTGAAGTGATATTTTGAGCTTTATTAGTGGTTAAAAAATGACAGTTTAGATACGTTTGGCTGACTGCCCCATTTACTTTCATTGTTAACTATTTGGTTGTGAAAACAAAAGACGGTCAAACTGGATATTACTTTAACCAACGTAAAATATCTGTTGAGGGGAGTTTGACTGGTATTGATGGTGAAATAGACTCTGGTTCATGTTGCTCTGGACGTCACTTTAAATCATTTTATTATCATTATGAGCTTCACATCATCTTCCTCAGTAGATGAACATTTTAGACGCGTTCTGTGAAAATGAATGAATTGTTTGACTTTTGATTTTTCATGACATTAATTACTTTTTTTTTGTTCGTCAGTTGAGTTGAAATGACAGATGATATCTGTCATTTTTATCTCTGAAATTAATTCAAACAGCCTCTTTTAATGGTTCACATCACCTGAAACACCTTCACTCTTTACTTTCCCAACGTCTTGATCATCTTTTAATGAACCACTTAGAATTTAACAGTAATTTAAGAGCAGGTGTAGTCTGACACTGACCTCGATGAAGTGAAACTGAAGTGGAGCGTGTCAGACGACAAATCAACACGGAGGAGATGCTCCGGCCTCCAGCGACAGAAACAGACGACACGTCTCCGTCCCGTGTTCCTCTTCTGCTTCACATCCATGAATCACTGTGACTCTGACACCGTCGTCTCCCCCAACGCTGAGAAAAAAGAGACTAAAATGTAAAATAATGTAATTACGACGTGTCCTCGGACGCTGCGTCACTCTGTTAATGCATGTAAAGCTTCATTTTAAAACACAAGAGTCATTTATATTCATGTGTGTGAGTTGAGTTAAGTTATAATTAAAATAAATCACCTGATTTTACATTTCAACGTGTTAACAAGTAGATTTAAGGTCATGAAATATAAAACTTCACAGCTTTAAAACTTTTTAATGATCAACACAGAGAGAAGCATCATATCATCAGGGTCATGTGTGTTTTCTGTTTATTTTTATTTGATCTCTGCGACACCTGTGCTGCTCGGCGGTGGATGAAGTTTTCAGGAGGATTGTTTTTGTTTTACCGTCGTGTCCCTGAAGATGCTCAGAGGAAAAACAAAAAGTTTTATTCTTCAAAAATTCATGAAGTTCAGATTTACGTCGCGTCACTAAACAACCCGGGAGATGAGATTTGTTTTGTTTCGTTTGTTTGTTTGCTGCTTTAAAGGTCAACAACAAACTTTTCTTCACATTTTCTGTTAAAATAGATCCTCCTGCTCATGCACTCAAGCTGGTGTACGGTGGCCCTGAAGGTCAAAACATAACAACAACTCAGTTTACAACCAGAGGATGTTTATGACGTAACATGTTGACAGAAAATCAAGAATTACACCATATTTATGTCCTTTATTTAAATATTTTATATATATTATTATTTCATCGTTAATATCCCATTTTCTTTTATTATAATATCTTTTTTCTTTATCGTCTTTTCATTTCTATCAATTATTATTTTAATATATTTTAAATATATTTGTTATTTTCATCTTTCATCTTTTAAAAACTCAACAAACTTGAAAACTTTCTAGAACAAAAAAAAAGTGTTTAAATGTTTAGAAGTAGAGACACTAGAGTAGAAGTAGAGACACTAGAGTAGAAGTAGAGACACTAGAGTAGAAGTAGAGACACTAGAGTAGAATAAAATAACTTTGGTAGAAGTTCAAGTCGTCACTAGAATGATTCTCCAGTAAAAGTCTTAAAGTATCTAGTATTTACTGTACTTCAGTATGACAGTAATCTAGAAGTAAATGTAGTTAAGTGTAGAAAGTAAAGTTTGCTTAATAAAAGTAAATAAAACATTTCCTGCAGTAAAACCATCTTCTCTTCCAACAGATCTTGATGATCAGTCTGTTGTTTGACTGAAGCAACATCAGCTCTGTCAGCAAAAAAAAAAACAAAAACAAACCATCTCTGCAGCACCAAGAGGTGGATTATAAATTCAACCAAGAGCAAAAGTTTCTCCACATAAAAAAAACAAAACAAAAAAACATTGAGCTGTAATATCAGACCTCATCTGAGCTGTTGGAGGTGAAAAACAACAACACGTCACGTTGTGTCTCTGACAAAAAACAGACACTAACGGTGAAAAGTTCAACATGAATCTGCTGCTTTTTTTTCTCCCGAACTCATGAGTCATGTTGACATTCATCCTCATCGCTGCAGAGCTTTAATTAAACATGTATTAAGTGATTGTCTGCAGCCCTCGTGGCACAAACTAATCCTGGGTATTTTGTGCGGAGAGATAACAAGAGGACGACGCGACTGGAAGGAGGAGAGATGGTCGACGCTTCCCTCTGCAAACAAACAGGACTGAGGTGGAGGCTGTGATCTGTCCATCTGTGTCTCGTTTTCTCGCTCTGTTCCTTTATCTCTCCTTCGCACTTTCCCTTTTTTAAAAAATATTTTTTCTTTCCTCCACCTTCTGTCTTCCTCTTCATCTCTCTCTTCCTCACTAATGAGAGCCGGTGGGGTTTCTCAGTAGCCTAACAACCGGCATGTTTGTCTCTGTCCAGACACTGGGGGCCCACGGATTACTGCTCCCCCATCGACTCAATAAATACACAAATAAATACAAAACTCACAGGGCTGCTGCTAGATCTCCACGCTGCGCTGAAAATAGCACATGATTGAAAATGCATAAGACTGAGGGGGTCAGGATTCATAAAGCCCTTGAAAAACTACAGTCTGGAGGTAGTTGGAGGACCAGGACCAGGACCAGGACCTCAGTACAAAGTCAGTGTTTTCTGTCAAAGACTATTTACCAACAGCAACAGAAAATGATCAGAGATGTGAGATGACAATAAACCGACGTATAAGATCCTACAATATCACAGGAAGATGCTAAATAAGATAAACTCAACACAACCACAAACGACTCAGAAGAGACGATAAGATGCAAAATGTCTCCACACAGACGCAAACTAACGATGACGTCAGAGGAAAAGACGTAAAAATGATCCAAACAGGTGAAAAATGAAGCAAAAAACAAGAAAGATTCAAAAGCAAATCAAACACAAAATAGACACAAGAGGAGAGACTACAAAGACGCAAAAGAACAAAGACGCAAAAGAACAAAGACGCAAAAGAACAAAGATGCAAAAGAACAAAGATGCAAAATACCACAAAGACTCAAAAATACAAAGATACAATATGACAAAGATTCAAAATGTTCAAGAAATGCAAAACACTTCAAAGAGATACAAAATAAACACAAAGAAACCTGTAACATTTGTGGTTTTGAATCTCTGAGTCTCTGAGGTGGAGAAACTGGTCCCATGTGAGTCCAGGAAGCTGCTGTTTAAATAAATGTGCTGTTATAAAAAGCAGGTATTTACTGTTTCACATGAGAAGATTTAAAATAGTTTATTTGTAACAAATAAACAACGTATCTATAAATAAAAACTGTTTGTTATTATTATAATCATTATAATCAAACGCTCATTAAAAGGCTCCTGTGAAGCAGGAAGCAGGAGGCGTCTGACTATCATGATGCAGTAATTAGAGCCCAGAGATGATAACGTCCCACATCGCTGCTGTTATCACTTAATCCTTCGTCTGACAGTTTGTTAGAAACGATTCCAGGTAAAGAGTCGTTTTCTTATCGGCTCGTACGACGGGAGGAGAGAGTCCTTATCTTTATTACACAGAAGAAAACAGGTAGGACAGAATTACCTGCGTCTAATTACCGAGGCGGACTGCATCAATCTTTCCTCTGCTCCATTATTAGTCTACGCTGCCATGAAACATCATTTCTCACAGCCAGTCAGTGCAGCAGGTCTCGTTACTGCAGCCGGAGAGGCTCCAGTCACCGTAGACCTGACGGTGAAACGAAAAGAAAACTAGTTTTACACCTCACACATGAAGGACTGGAGTTTATTTATATAGACATGATGAGGTGAAGGGAGTTTTTCATTATTTAACAGCACTAAACAATAAATCAGTGACTAAACAATCACTTAATAATAATAATAATAATAATAATAATAATAATAATTGCTTCACACTTATTATTATTTCCATCACCAAACCTTTGTAATCAGACTTTCTACTTCAAATTAATCTTCATTATCTTCAGTTTCTTGGTGTTTAAACTGACTTGAATTAGATTTTAAATAGCGACGCTGCCATCTAGTGGTTTCTTTAGGTTCTGGGCTTCAAATGAAGGATCATTATTTAGTGTTAATGTCTTTAATTGATTATTGATGAGGTGGAAACAGATCAACAGCCCCACTTTAATTATTTATTGAACATAGAAACATACAGTTGAAACGGCGACGTGATGCAAAAGAAAACTGAAGATAAATAATGAAATAAAGAAAAATAAATTTAAAGTGACGTCCAGAGCAACATGAACCAGAGTCTATTTCACCATGAATACGAGTCAAACTCCCTCAACAGATATGTTACGTTGGTTGAAGTAATATCCAGTTTGACCGTCTTTTGTTTTCACAACCAAATAGTTAACAATGAAAGTAAATGGGGCAGTCAGCCAAACGTATCTAAATTGTCATTTTTTAACCACTAATAAAGCTCAAAATATCACTTCACTTCAGCAGTAGCATGAATAGGGTCCCTACACATAAACTGAAGTACTGATAACTTTGAAATAAAAACAAACCGACGTCTTGATGAAGAAACATAAACAAAGTGACTCAGTCGAGAGAAAATCAAACATTTATTGTCGACTAAACAAATAATTTACATTAATATTCACATGTGTTGATGTGCAACGGTCAGCAGCTTCTTGTTTGTTTGTTTGTTTTATATCAGCGGCAACAACACGACACAACAACCAGATGATTTCAATCCTGTGATCACGATAGAAACTTAAGATTTAACTTACAACATATTCTACTAGAATAAAGTCTTAAGTTCTTATTAATGTTGTTTTTTTATCTTGTTTGCAAACAAACAAACCGTTTCTCGTGGGAAGTCAAGTTTTATATTATTATTGTTATTATAACAGTGATATATCTGTTCACTACATAGTGACATAAAGCATTTATTCAAAGTTTAGACACAAATGTTTTGGATAAAGTGTTGATGTGATTTATGCTGCGACAACGTCTGAGTAACGAGGACTGAAATGAAAAACAACAACAACAACAACAACACAGGTCTGACCCCGGAGAGTTTCGTTTCTTTTCTCTGATAAACAAACTTGGTTTCAGTTCCAGTTGTGAGGGTTGTTACCGGTGTCGCGTCGTTGGACCAGTCACTTTCTTCTCTTTCAGATACGGACGTTAAAAAAAAATAAACAAAAACAAAGAAATGTGTCGTCTTTTTAAACCAAAACCAAACCTTCACCTTTCAGCTGATCTGTTCCACTTAAAGTACAAACCTGTCGAGTGAAAAACAAGACGAGCTGCTCAGTCGCTGCCGTGACAAATATGATAAAAACGTAAAACGGAGCAGAATAAAAAGAAGAAGAGATCAGTGTTTCCTCTTAAACTGACGACCTGAACATGAGTAAAGGAATGATGTTGTTGTTGTTTCATCTTTTTTTTTTAGGTCTGATTCTTTCAGAAACGTTTCTTAAATCGACCTGTTTTATTCTGAGTTAAATCAGCGTCAAGTTCAGAGGAAACGAGTCAGAACCGAACGATGACGTTTGTCTCTAATGAACCGAAAACCTGCGTCTGAAACGAGTGTGTAGATGTGACGGTGCTCGACTTGTTCTGGCTCCGTCTGCTGCGACATCCAGCAGCAGCGGCAGCAGCGGCGGTGGTTGGTGTGTTCAGAGTGTGTGTGCGCGTGTGTGTTCAGAGTGTGTGTGATGGTGTCATTAGCTGATCAGGTCCGGCTGCAGTCCGATCCTCTGCAGGACGTCTTCGGGCATACACAGCACCGGGTTCACCGCTTTGATCTGATCGTCTCCGAGCAGCGACAAACCGGCGACGCCGAACAGAGTGTGGAACGGATCCACCTGAAGACACGAAGATGATAAAACATGTTACTCATGAGCTGAAACGTTGGAGGTGTGATGATGATGAGGAGGATTTAATGGAGATGTTTTAGGAGAAGTGAAGTGAACAAAACAACTGTATCGATCGGGATAAAATTAAATTGATTAAAAAGACGATGAGGACGTTTAGTCTCGTCTCAGGAATAAATCAGAGACAAGACGAGTCAACAGACAAAACGTCAGGAAACAAGGACAAACAAAGAAGAAGAAGCAGCAGCTGATTGACTCGTGTTAACGTGTCAGATACCAGCTCTGACCTGTTGTTTTACACTAAAACTGAGCTACGACTCTAAAAGACTCTGAGTATCACAGCTGATCAACAACCAACAACTAGTTTAAAAACATTTACAATCTGGAAGAGAAGAAATATTGTGACAGTTCAGAGCAACATGAACCAGAGTCTATTTCACCATGAATATGAGTCAAACTCCTCCTCAACAGATATGTTACGTTGGTTGAAGTAATATCCAGTTTGACCATCTTTTGTTTTCACAACCAAATAGTTAACAATGAAAGTAAATGGGGCAGTCAGCCAAACGTATCTAAATTGTCATTTTTTAACCACTAATAAAGCTCAAAATATCACTTCACTTCAGCAGTAGCATGAATAGGGTCCCTACACATAAACTGAAGGACTGATAACTTAGTAAGGATCAATCACACGTCTCTTCTTTACTCCTCGTCTCTAGAAACAAAGTGTTGAGGTGAAAACGTTTCTTTACATCATCACAAGTCGTCACTAGTTGCTACGTAAAAGATGATGAGACACGTCTCCATGACGACCGAACGACAACAAACAAAGATGGCGTCTACAGACTCGTTTATGTCCATCAAGTTGGTGACTGAACTGGTGACGTTTGATCAGAAAAGATCCTGTTATCAGATGAATGGAAACGTTAGCAAAGAGACAACTAGCGACTGATAGCTAACGCTAACGCTAACGTTATTGATTAGTGGTTAGCGATAAATTATCTTAAAAAGTTAAATGTATTGATGAGGCCAATGTGTCCGTGAAGAGACAGGACCCTATTCATGCTACTTATTATCACATTCATGTGCAGATTTAACAGTTAAAACAAGTGAATTGTTAATGTTAATGAAACCTGAAAACTGAGGTGACAACAGATGAACCATGATCTCACCATGTCTCCGGGTCGATCGGCGAAACCTCCCGTCTCCTCGTCCTGACAGGCCAGGATGAAGGTTCGTAGCTTGTCCTTGTCGATCCAGTGAATCCTGCCGATGATTTTCAGCGACGCCAACACCCACCACGAGTAGCAAACGTCTGGGAGCTGAAGAAGACGCAGAGTTACGATATAACACGTTTAAACTCGTCAAACGTGAAAAACAAACTCCCGGTCTCTGATCACGAACCTTCTCCGGTCGACCGTTCAAGCCTCCGGACGGCAGCTGCCTCTCACAGAGCCACCAGCCCAACAGGTCGGCGTTGACCTGGTGCAGCTGCCCGGTCAGAGACAGGAAACCGGTGCAGCAGTAAATCTGATCCACGGGCGAGAAGAAGAAGGAGGAGGAGGAGGTGAGAAACAGCTCGAGGATATCTGAACATTAACTACTGATCAGTAAATAAGTGGATGTTGGGCGAAGCAGCCGTGAGCTGAGAATAAACAGGAAGTGACAGTAACGTCTATTTATTAGTGAAGGATTCACTTTAAACGTCATCGGATAATTCAACACGTCTCCGACCTCGTTTCATTACAATAATTATCCTCAAATATGTCGACGACCGTTTCACAACATTTAAAACCAGAAAGTTTCTCTGTTAGCGCTAAGCTAACGTTAGCCTCCTGATCCTCTGTTGTCTCCACCATGTTTAAACTCTTCCTCTTCTTCTTCCAGAGATTGGTCACGTGACCTTCACAAGGCTTCTCATTGGTTCAATTCTTCTTCTACTTCTTATTGTTTCATTTTAGTCGTCTCTTCCGTCACATTAAAAAACATTCAATCATTGAAAAATGTAAAACCACTTCCTGTTACAGTCCAGTTAAATCTCCTATAGTCACCATGTGTGAGGACGTATTTAAACACCAGAGGCCTCATTTATTAACGTCACATACGCCGCTTTCTATAAGAACTTTGGGATTTTTTATAAAAAAACAACTAAACAAACTTAAAATGTGCAGAGCTCCACCAGGTTCTGACCCTACATCAACACAACAACTGTGATGACTTAGAGTCAGACTTACACATACACATACACATACACACACAGTCTGGCCAAAATAAAAGTCTCCACCTGATGAAGTGATGCTCCATCATGTCTAGTGATACTGTACTATGCTATGACCTGAGTTGGTCACGTCTGGGTTCATCAACCAGGTTGTTTTTTCTTCCCTGATGACAGGAATATTTATAAGATGACAACACCAGGAGTCATCGGCTCAGATTGTGAAAGAGAAAGTGGTTCAGGGAGCACGAGGCATCGTTTCAGCCACAGAGTCCAGACCTGAACCCCAGTGGTCCGACTCTCATCATCAATACAAGATCTTGGTGAAAAATGAATGCAACACTGGACGGAAATAAATCTGGTGACACTGCAGAAACTTATCGAAACAATGTCACAGTGAATGTTGATATAATCAAAGCTAAAGGTCCAACGAAATATTAGTGTGTGACCTTTCTTCTGGTGGTGATTTATTTTTGACCAGGCAGTGTATGAACCCAATAGAGAAGCTTAAACCCACCGTTCAGTCCGGCAGCTCACACATTAACTACTGACTGGTTCGTACCTCACATCAGTTTTCTTTTATTAAACATATAGTGACTCAGTGACATGGTCTGAACTTTACTTGTAGATAAAGTCTCTTCGTCTCCTTCTGGACAAAAACCTCAGTGACTTTGTTGTAAATTTCCTCTTGATATTTTTCTTTCAGTCTCAGATTATTGTAACCACCCGTGGGCTCCAGAGCGCCCCCTTCAGTCCGTTTCTTTATCAAGCTTGTTTCTCTGTAAATGAATATTAATTCTGTGTGTTTCACCCTCTATTTATAGTCAGTTGTGGGTGATCTGACCAACTGGTGTCACCACATTTGGAGCAGATTGTGATTTATGAAGGAAACTGGCGTCAGACGTGCGTCACCTTCTGTTGTGAATCCTACTCAGTTTTATAAATGAGGCTCCTGACGCTTCACACTTGATTTCCATTTATTTTCACTTAATTTTCATTTTGTTATTTGTGGTTAAAAAAACTCACCTGACCAGCGTGAGACTCTGAACCAGGTCTGCAGCCAAAACCTCCATCAAAGTTCATACAAGTCAGAATAAACTCGACGGCTTTGTCCACGTTTATCTTGTCCATCTTCCCCTGGAACAGAAGAGACACATGTTTCCATGAAAGTTGTTAAAACTGTGTTTTAATCAGAGAAACGTGTCAGAAACGTACCAGTAGAGCGAGTGTAGCAACAGCACAGAAAGAAAACCTGGTGTCTATTTCTCCTGAAAAGACAAAGAACCGTCGTTATAATAACATGTTTACATTTATTTATTAGTAAATGTTTCTCATGACGACATAAACCAGAGTAAAAACTCTTCTGACCCCATTTATCTCCTGCAAACGATCCGTCTTCCTGCTGCAAACCTTTGACGTATTCGACCACTTTGTCCACATCGATGGCGTCGACGCTGTCGTACAAAGATAAAATCTGAGGAGAAAAAGTCAGAAAAGATGAAACAAAAATCAGGTTCATTTAGAAACAAAACGTTTCGTTTTAATCGTGAAAAATCCTGAAGCAGCTCGACTGAAACGGTTTCGTGACTGGAAATAAACTTTACTGTAAAACTTCAACTACTGATCAGTTTCATGATCAATCAATCTGATGATTATTTTCTTTATTAAACTCAAAACATACTAAGAAACATTAATATTAGACGTTTCTTCCAACTAAGTAACTAACAAGATTATTAATGAATCTAAACACATTTAAATCGATTGATTGGACTAAACTTTATAAAAGTAAAGCGTAACAATATCACAGGTCTCTCAATCAGCATCAATCAATTAAAATATATATTAAAATTTCTGCTTCTTATTTGATTTAATAATAATAATAATAAAAAAATCTTCATCATTGTTCTTAATCAGTAGAAGTTTCTCAGATGTGTCGATTCTTTGTCACTTGAAAATGAAACTGAAAATCTTCAAGTTTTAATCGGTTAATAAAAGAGAGAAGAAGAAGCGTTGATGTCATGTGACCTGCACAGCGCTGAGCGTGTAGAGCAGGTGGGGGTCGTGACCGATGCTGGCGCTGATGCCTCCACACTCGTGTTGACAAGCTTTGATGAAGTCGATGATCTCGTCTCGGTTCATTCGAGGCAGTTGACCCATCAGGTCCATGACGGTCAGACCCCAGTAGATCCCGCTCATCCTCAGGTACTCGGACAACGTGTACTCCTGAAAAAAACACACACACACACACGAACACACACAAACACACACACACACACAACATGTGTTTACTCACTCAGATGTAAACGTTTATAAACATAAGCCACAACAAGACAAAACTCAACTTTTTAAGTCTGTTTCTCTGTTCACACTGATGTTGACATTTGTTGTGTTAATAAAAGTGATATTTCTAAAATTTCTAAAATTTCCTACTTTCAGGTGTTTCCACTGAAGCGTCTTTTACGTATGAGCTGTAATTGTCCTAAAGTCTCGTCTCGTGAGACTTCACTTTGAAGAAGATGCTGAAACCATCTTGTGTTTCCATGGTTACGGGACACTGATCTCTACTGATGCTACTGTTTTTGTTTTTAACAGCAGCAGGTGATTGTTCAAAGACAAAGCTCTTGTGTGACGGAGGAATTCACAGATGAATCATGGAGATAAAATGTCAGAATACGTTCAATGATCCGGTGACATGAAGTTAAGTTTCCATCACACTTTTATATCGACACGTCTGAAAAACAACATTTTAAACGTAGCTGTTTGTTTTGTTATTAAAGTTTTGCGTATTTCTAGAGATGAAGGAAACCAAGATAGTGATGGTAGCTTCATCTAAAATGTGAGAATTTGTGTTTTGTCTAGTTTTATATCAAAATAAACTGATATAAAAATTTGACCTTTTGATTTTGTTGTGTTGAATCTGTGACTGGTGATGAAGGTTGTTCCACATCAGCAGATTCATCATTTTTCTCGTTCTTCACAGACACATCAGTCTGTTGTTCATGAAAATGTTGAATCTGCTGATGTGGAACAACCTTCATCACCAGTTGTTATAAAACCAGACGTTGGGTAAGTCTTGTAAAACAGTGTTTTTAATAAACTCTGGGTTCACTTACTAAGTTATCAGTACTTCAGTTTATGTGTAGGGACCCTATTCATGCTACTGCTGAAGTGAAGTGATATTTTGAGCTTTATTAGTGGTTAAAAAATGACAATTTAGATACGTTTGGCTGACTGCCCCATTTACTTTCATTGTTAACTATTTGGTTGTGAAAACAAAAGACGGTCAAACTGGATATTACTTATTTAATAATCACCTTTTTAAATCATATTTGTGTCTTTCTTTCATATTCAGCTTAACGTCCCTCTTCTTAGCGTGTAGCTAAGTCTGGCTGTAATTTATCTATTTGTTAATTAACTTGTGAATCAATCATCTTTGAGTGATTTTAGAACAAAAACAAACACATGTTGACTCCAGCTTCTTTAAAATGATAATTTGATGTTTTTTTCAATCCATATGTGACAATAAATTGTAAATATTTGGAGTTTACTGACAAAACAAGCGATTAGAAAACATCTCTCACTACTTTTTAGTCAGAAAAGTTGATTAATCAGCTACTGATTTACATTTTAATTGATTTATCTTCCTATTCATGAGTCTTTTTACATGTTTCTTGCTGTTGTAACCAAACTTGCCTCGTCATTGTTGATGATTTGTAGCCAAATTATCACAGTAAATAACATCAGATGCTCAGATATGAATATTAGACACGTTTATTGGTGTAAACACTCACATAATCATCTTTCTTGGAGCCGTAGGCAGCGATGTAATCAGCATGTTTGTCCAGTAACAAGGAGCTGGGAGCGTCAGGTTTAATGATGACATCCTTCACTTGAGTCCCCTGCGATTAAAAACACAAACGAAAACAGTGAAAACACGACACAAACTCCACCTGACAACATCACTATAACACAAACTGACAACTTCCCCCCGCTCACTGTTAAAATCATCACTTTAAACCATCAAACATCCGAGTTTAAATGATTTAATCTCGGTTGTTTGCAGCATTGTGCTAACATGCTAACACCGATGCTAGCTACATTTTAGCTACTTTTACAAGCCGCTTTTAAAACTTTAGCGGTTTATATTTCTACATATTAAAAACACGTGAACATCTTTAATAATTTAAGCTATGATGTGATATTAATTTAAACACACAAAACTAACAAAAACACAACAACATCCCGGTTACCATCCTGAAAATATTCGCATGATCCTCCTGCTTCCTCCTCTTCTTCTTCTCTTTATTTCAACAGCGGCTGAAAACAGAACACGAGTCTCACCAGCGCCGCCTGAGGCAGAACTGAGAACTACACCCTGACCGTTTATATTGATATATAAATAAAGTCTGGGAAATACTGAAAAATAATGCTAAATAATAAAAATAAACAGGTTTATTTATGATTAATGATTAAGTCTGAAACCTCTAATATATTTTAATATATTATAATTGTTATATTGAGTGCCATTTATGTATAATGAAACATTAGAAATAAAGCTGTTTAAATAATAATAATAATAATAATAATAATAATAATAATAATAATGGGCTTTTAAACTAAAGAAATAATAAATACAATTTGACACATTTTGACATGTTGCCTCTTAAGTTTGAGTGGCCATTGTAGTTAATATTTAAATTTATAAAAAGAAAGAGGACTTTTTAAGGATGACTGATTCTTTTGTCTTGTGATCTTCAGACAGACAGATAGATGGATGTTGCCTGTAACTCAACAGAAAGTATTTGATCTGATGTAAAGTAACAGAATCAGAGTTTCTTCTGAACAAACATAAAAAACACTCATCGTTTCCAGATATGGAGGAATAATTTATTAAGTGGAAGATGAACAGACTGATTTGTTGTCACACTCTCATTTGTTTACACCTGCAGAAGTTTTCTTTTCTGTGGTTAAATATGAAGTTTATGTCGTTTCTGTAAAAGTAAAAACAGCAGCTGTTGGTTCTCGTTGTTTGTGTCTCAGATGGAGATTTAATTACTATCATAGGGCACAGATGATCAATTAATCAATACAGAGGCAAAATAAGGCCTTAACGTCATCTGATCAATCAATCACACTGAACAAATCCTGCTCCTTCTGCTTAAAACGAGATAATTTCTCTTCACATGAGAAGAAACAACAACCTAATGGAGCGTGTTCGGTTTCATCATCAACGTCACAGTTTCATTTATGAGTTTGTTGCTGGAGGCTTTTATTTACAAGTTTGTTTTGATTTATTTACAAGTGTGAATCATTAACGATTCAGTCTGAAGAACGAAGGCAGGATGAGACGGTTTTAAGGCCGACAGGACGATAGATTTTTTTTGCGCTGTCCCCTGAGGTTAAACAACTGGCTCTAAATCTAGAAAAACATGCGTGTTTGTTTGTGTTTGTGTATGTAGAAAAGTTACAACAACCAACAAGTGACATGAAGACGGTGTCAGACGTGTCGACTTCATTTCTTGGCTCTTCCCAGATGTTCACGAGCGATAATGAGCCTTTGGATCTGAGCTGTTCCCTCGTAGATCTGAAGGAAAAAACAAATAAAGTTAAATCTCCGCCAGCGTTAATTTGTTGATTTGGTTATTTAGTGATTTCACCAACCTGGTAGATTTTAGCGTCTCTCATCAGTTTCTCCACCGGGTATTCGCTGTTGAAGCCATTTCCTCCAAAGATCTGAACGGCGTCGGACGCCACCTGGTTGGCGATGTCTCCGGCGAACGCCTTAGCGATGGAGGCATAGTAGGTGTTTTTACGACCCTGGTCGACCTCCCACGCCGAGCGCTGGTACGCCATCCTCGCCAGCTCCACCTTCATCGCCATCTCAGCGAGGAGGAAGGACACGGCCTGATGCTGTGAAACATTTAGTCTGAGGTTTAACTCTGTTCACATGATCCCATGACGACGACGAGGAAGTTTAACAAACCTCAGCGATGAGTTTGCCGAACGTTTTCCTCTCTAGCGCGTAATTAGTAGCTTCATCCAGCGCCCTCTGAGCCAAACCTGTGGCTCCTGCTGCGACCTACAACACACACATTTACAGTAAAAGTAGTACATCAGTATCTGTACTTTATTAACTTAATGAGACTTTTCCTCTGATCCATTTTCAATGTTGAGTGACTCAGTAAATGTGGTGTTTTCACTCTAAGTCGACCTGTGACTGTTTAGACCATCAACACCATGTCTGAGGGTTGATGGAGGCTCCATCTTAAAGGTGGATGATGGAGAAACTTCAACAATATCAATATCAAACACACATTTACATTTAGTGAAAAAAGAACAACTTTAGTTCTTTAGTTCAGACTCATTCATTGTCTATGAAGATTGTTGTAGCTCCATGTTTTAAAGTGCTGGATAAACTTCATAATATTCTTCTGTTTTATTAACATGTACTTGTACTTTTACTTTCTACACTTAACTACATTTACTTATAGATTACTGTCATACTGAAGTACAGTAAATACTAGATACTTTAAGACTTTTACTGGAGAATCATTCTAGTGACGACTTGAACTTCTACCAAAGTTATTTTATTCTACTCTAGTGTCTCTACTTCTACTCTAGTGTCTCTACTTCTACTCTAGTGTCTCTACTTCTACTCTAGTGTCTCTACTTCTACTCTAGTGTCTCTACTTCTACTCTAGCATCTGTAAAAAACAAAGTATAAAATGTTCAGTTGAATTTAAAGAGACGTACCGGAGGCCTCGTGTTGTCGAAGGCTCCCATGGCGATTTTGAATCCAGCTCCTTCAGTGATCAGGACGTTTTCCTTCGGGATCCTCACGTCTTCGAAGGTGATGCCTCTGGTGTCGGAGCATCTCTGACCCATGTTCATCTCCTGCAAACGTAAAAAAAAAAAAAAAAAAAAAAAACAACTCGTTGCCTTAAAATGTGTGGTAGGTTCATAAAATCACAAATAGATTTATTACAGAGAAATATAAAATACATTTTGTTCAGTTAAGAGACTAAAACTGTAACTTAATATATATTATTTTCTTCAAACTGACACAAGTATAAAACCTGAAGATTTCATGTGTCATGTTTAAACAATCAGTTGTTTGTTTCCAGCAGGTTCATCAAGTTGAACCGGATGAGAGTTTTTGATTAATATTTTTTTTTTTAAACTCGTCAGCGTCACAGAAACATGACACGTGAATGTGACATTTAAACACAGACGCGTTAATCAGCCTCGTACCTTCCTTCCTACTTGAATTCCTGGAGTGTCAGCGTCTACGATGAAGCCGGTGAAAGCTTTACCAGCTGGACATTTAGGGTCTGGGTTGGTCCGAGCCAGAAGGAAATACCTGAGAAAATAAACAGTCAGAAATAATAATAATAATAAATAAAAGAAGAGAAGACGTTGTCCTGGTGTTCCTAATAAACCGACAGAGAGTTCGTACCAGTTTGCTTTCCCTCCGTTCGTGATCCACATCTTCTGTCCGTTGATGACGTACTCGTCTCCGGTCTTCACGGCTCTGGTCTTGATGCCGGCGACGTCGGATCCTGCTCCCGGCTCTGTGACGCAGTACGCCTGCAGGAAACAATCACCGTGACAACGAACGTCAGCTCGTGACGCTATAACATATCTATCAATCGACTCGATCAGACACCTGCAGTTTTATTTTATCATCATCCATCAGTTCATGGTTCTGGAGACGTTCAGGCCTCATAAGTTTGATTTTCTGAGAGAAATAGTTTTGATAATAATCTTGTAAAACTAAACACTTACACACATCAGCGGCTCCTCCGTCATCCTCCCCAGATATTTCATCTTCTGTGCTTCATTTCCAGCGAGAATAACGGGCATTTGCTGCGAAGAGATGAGACATAATGAATTAAAACTCTTTTTTTAATGAACCTGTTGGGATAAACACTTCTGATCAAACACATCTGAATATTTAATCTTCATGTGTGTTTGTTAATCGTGTCTCAGTGTGTAAACGTTTACACACTTGTGGTTTTAGTGGAGAACTTCCTGCAAAACCTGTTAATCTCCGTCTTTAGTTTCCAACAACAAAACCAACTATTATTTCTTCTCCACCACATGGTTGTGTCTCTACTCTAGTGGACTCTACTGGACTCTACTGGACTCTACTCAGTCTGGTAGCAGACACGTTGTTTTCCATCACAGTTTGGTTCCTCCTCCATGTGAATGTGGTGAGTGGAGTCAAACTGCTGCGACGTCACGACACTAAAACATCAGTAAACATTAATGGACATGGAGGAGATGCTGTACTTGTTGCTGGGTTAGCTTACGACCAGGTAGCTACGACGATGGCTATCACTCTTGTCCTGTTTAAAAATGGAGCTTGATTATTTTGTTGACGCTCTCTCAACTCAACTGGCGTCTGGTGGCAGCTTGTGAAGACACTCCCTCTGACCAATCAGTGGCCGGCGTCTGTTCACGTCACGTTTTAGTATCGACTCAGCTCCATTGGTTCCTCCACAGAGTAGGAACTAAAACAGTAGCTGGAACCAGGAACTAGCACCAAGTGGAAACACTAGAGACTCAGTAGAGACCAGTAGATGATGGAGGAAAAGGTCTATAAAACCTCTGGTCGCTCCAGCTTTTATTTTGTTCTTTTCTTCACTGACAAACATCGACTTACTCCCAGAGAGTTGGCCTCTATCGCCGTCTGGATCCCAGTGCAACCGTACGCCAGCTCCTCTGTGATGAGGCAGCTGTCGAAGATCGACAGACCCATCCCACCTACAGATAGAAACACAGTCAAGACACGACAGGGTTAAAAAAAAAAAAATAACTGACTGAAACCGACAAACTGCTGCTGTTTCAACTATGGTGGTAATAACTCACCGTAGGTCTGAGGGATGTGACTGTTGATCAGACCGAGCTCCCAGGCTCTTTTGATGATCGGGAACGGATACTGGAAAACAAAGAGTTAAAACAGAGACGCAGAAACAAGAGATTAAAGAAATGAAACTTCAACTATAATTGTTAGTTAAACGGCAGGTTATTAAATGTTTTATTTAATGTCTGATTAGATTAATTTACAGCAGCTTGTTTAGACCTTAGCACAAATATAAAACATAACGGTGCAGGTTCATTAAGAGACAATTAAATTAAAAACTAAACTTGTTTTTTTCTTTTCAGTTGTTTGTGTTTAAACTTGTTCAATCTTTTAGAACAAACTCTGTCTGTTTATTTGAAGCTGCAAGAACGAGTCTGTTTCTGTTTGTTTATTTTAGAAAGTTTTGCCCCAAAAACACTTTTACAAATCAATTGTTATTTTTATCAGAAACATTAAAGTAAATGTTGGACAGTCTCTCTGTTACTCACCTCACCGCTCTTGTCGTAACCCGGCGCCGCAGGAACGATCTCTTCTCGTGCAAACCTCCTCGCCAGCTGCTGGAACTCCTTCTGCTGATCCGTCAGCTCTGTCGACAAAAAAAAACATCGACACAAAACAATTACCGTCGTCGTAGGAGGGAAAAGAAAAACGCAGCAGTGGTGATTCTGTCAAGAAACGTAAAGAATGAGGTTTAAAACGTCTCGCTCACCAAACGAGAAGCCGAGAGACGACTGTCCTCCGTGAGACGTCATCGCTGCAGCTGCAGACGAACCCTGCAGCGGATCCCAGACCGCACGCTGGCTCGGAGCACCTGAGAGTGTGTGTGTGTGTGTGTGTGTGTGTGGAGGTAGAAATCAAAACACAAAATTAAATCAACCTTTAAACAGGACGACAATACAGTTTATAGATCACTGGTTAGTCCCATTTTCTGCTCCTGGTGATTTATTGTTACATTTACACAAAAAAACAAAACAAAACAGTTTTAATACATTTCATGTTTTTCATGTTGCAGCCATTTTTCTAAACCAGGAAATAAGAAAACAAAGGTTAAAGGAAAAGTTCATGTGCAAGACACATGAGAAAAACACAATGTGTTTATTCAAAATAAAAATAAAATGATATAAAATGTGTGAAACTGATCATACTCACCGTGATTTGTTTATTAAATTAAATTAAGTAAATACAAACAGCAAATGCTGCTTTTGTTTGGTAAACTTTCACTTTTTCACTGGTTTTTAAAGTAGACCACATCAGACCACATCAGACCACATCAGACCAGGACTGGATTTAAAAAAAACTAAACTATAACTAAAGAAAATGAAACAAATTAGTATAAAATCTAAATATTTTGTCATTTTAATGTATTTAGGTTCATATTATTGTTGTTAATAAATCAAATGTTTTATGAGTGTCACTAGTAACATGTGATGTAACCGTGTGTGTGAGATGATGAGAAACAAAGTTGCACAGTCATGAAATGACTTTTACAAAATATTTTCATATATTTTTGACACTTTTTAACACATATGCACATGGGGGGCAGCATTTTCCCTGGAGGGATAATTAAAGTAACTCTATCTGTGTGTGTGTGTGTGTGTGTGTGTGTTTACGTCATGTCTAACAGGTGTTGTTGGTCCTGATTCATCATCTACCACGTTTGCTGCAGGAGATCAGTGTGTTTGTCCTTCAACACGTCATGTGACACCTCTGCCTTTGACCTTACATCACTACAACTCTGTTTATGTTTATTTTGGGATTAAACTTCGCTGATAAGACTTTAGACTAAATCATCTTCAAACTGCTGCTTATAAAATTTGCATATAAAACTCATCACCAGGTGAATTTAATGTCATGATTGTTTTCTCCAGCTGTAGCTGCCTTTGTTAGATAATAATAAATTTAAAAAAAAAAAAATACAAATCATGACTTTAGAAACATAAATATGATCAAATTGACTGTTTTAATTTCATAACAAACAGAATAAAACATCATTTTAGTTCTTTTTATGCAACAAAGGCCAAATATACACACAAGTTAAACAAGTTAAATATGTTAATTGTTGTAAATAATTGATGTAAACAACAGAAATGTTACAATAAAACGTCTTTAAATTAGATTTTATATTTATATAAAAAGCGAATTAGCCGTTTAGCCTTTTAAGCTAACGCCTCAGGTAAATGAGTATAAAAGTGTTATTTTTGGTCACTACGACACTGAAACGCAGCGACTAGTTTCTAATTAAGTTCATTTACATAAACATGAATTTGAATTAAAGCTTAATTAAAGAAACTCACCTTGTTGAGCATCATTTTGTTACAAACGTCGACAAATGACTGATAGAAAACAACAAACCGAACAAGGTTTCTGCCACCACCTCTGCTCTACATCCGGGACACCGTCGCTTCAGCCAATCACAGCACAGGGATCACGTCACGTGACGTTCCAGAGTCCTACGTAACGTGACTCTTGCCCCAGTTAACTTACTTAACTCAACCTCTGCAGCTTTTCATAAACTCACATTTACACCGAGTTTCTGCTTTTATTACCGGTAAATATCGATTAGTTTTCATCATCTGATAACTATTTAATCATTTTATCTTTATTTTGTCTGTTAAAAAATACTTTTATCACTGAGATATTTCATTTTTTTTATCACATATTATGACTGAAAAAACATCAAACCAACACAAATGAGGCTGAAAACTTGTTTAAATCTAAATAACTATCTGTTATTATTACATTCATTATGTAATTTAACGTTAATTTACTGCCAATTCTAGTGGTAATAATAATCATATATATCATGTATTGGTTATAAATCAATTGTTTAGAAAAATAAAAACTAAAGTGGATTAATAAGGAAATAATCAATTAAACAGAACTTATTGATATATATATATATGGGAGGAATTTGAGTTTGGCTTTCAAAATAAAAGCAGCATCAACATTTAAAATACCGGTAACTAAATAACAGGTTAAATAATAAATAAATCAAATAATTATGATTAAGTTTTAAAGAATCAGGTGATTAATATTATTATCAAGTCATTTTTAAGAAGAAACAATTAACATCAATAACTAGAAACTGCATCTGAATCTGTTCTGATCATCAATAAATCTTTTATTGATTTTATTCACCAGGAGTCTGAAGGTGATGAGGATTTAATGAACAACAGCGCCTCCTGCTGGTCTGATGTATTTATCACCACTGACTGGTCCTTCCCACTTTCTCTTGTTCTGACATTTGAACTTGAACCTGCAACTAATATTTAATCAATAAACTAAAATAAGACCAACGTTTCTCACTATTTGTCAGTTTGTTAAAGATTGTTTACATTAAATTATTTTAACAGCCACAAAGTGACAACAGTATCCAGCTTGAATGACCTGATTCAAGTATTAACAAACAAGACCTGAAAGTTTGATTTATATATTTTCACAACTTTGTGTTAAATTTGTTTCACACAACTAAACTAACAACTGCTACGTGACTTTATAGTAAATCCCCTTTAGTTAAATCATCTAAATGTCACTTCTGTTTAATATTTTCCTTGATCGGATCAATGATCTGAAACTAAACCTACAACAGTTTAAACAGAGTGATCATTGTTAATTTAATAAACATTTGTTTTATTGTTTTAAGCAGGTGTCTGAGTAAACAACACGACAACAGTCAGTCTGTGGTGGGAGGAATTTATTGACGTATCAAACAGCTGTACATCTATTTGCCTTTCTTGGCCTTGATCTTCCTCAGGTAGAACTCCAGCTCCTTGCCTTCCAGGATGTAACCGTCCGCCCTGCCGCACTGGCCGGGTCTGGAGGCGATGCAAGCTGCAGGACAGAGGAGAGAAACACGGTCAGTCACATAAAAACTGAATTAATTTAAGCTTCTGATGGCAGCAGATTTCAGACGATTTCTTAAACTGTCTGAAGTGTAAAAATGTCCAGAATCATCTCATATTTTAGCTCTTAAAGCAGCAAAACTAGATGCTAAATGACACAACAGTTTGACTTAATCTTATTAAACTCAACATTCAGGAAGAAGTTTTGATCCAAACAGATTCAAGTTGGTTTGTTTCTCATCCTGAAAGGCACAAAACCCCAGAACTAAAAGAAACATTGCATCAAATGCTGTAAACTGTCACATTTCATCCACCAGAGAAGCCTCATTCTGTTCAGTGCTGGACTCACCGAGCAGTTTTCCCTGCTGGAACTGCTCCTCCAGGAGGGTGCTGATCTTACAGGTCTTTTTACGCTCATCGTATTTCTTCTGGGTCTTCTTAGACCTCTTTTTGTTCAGGACTTCTTCCTCCTCAGGAGTCTAAAGCAGCAGAGGAAACAAAATGATTTAATTAGACAGATGTTGAGTTGGTGTTTAAAGCTGCTGCTGCAGGCGTCACTGTGGACACACGTCTTTCTCAGAGTCACTGTTATCACCACTTTCATTCAGTAGCAGAACTGGACAAAGTTATCTTCATGGAGACGTGTGTCACATCAGATCAACTGAATAAACTAATTAACAGACCCACCAACCTGAGGCAGATGAGGTGGAAACACAGGTTGATATTATGAAATAAACCACATTTCAACATCTATTAAAGCACAACTCTCATCTGTTTATGGTCAAAACTGAAAGAAAAGTCTGCATCACTAGATGGAGAACAAACCATCCTGTTTATCAACCTAAACAGATGTTTTAATGTGGAAATAGATCATGAGGATGTTTTCTTAAAACTTATATCAACATAGTTTGTGTTAAAGTGTAAATATTAGTGAAACTTTCACTTTTAATGCAACATTTTCTGAGTGTAAAACAACATAAGATCTCATCTATGGGTTTTTTCTCTACATACCAGCTTGGCTCCCTTCTTGCGTCCCAGAGGAGTGGCGTAGTGAGCCTCATACCACTGCCTGAAGGGCAGACTGTCGATGAGGACGATGCAGTTCTTCACCAGGGTCTTGGTTCTGACCAGCTCGTTGTTGGAGGCGTTGTAGACCACATCAATGATCCTGGTCTTACGTGTGCAGCCTATTGGTGAAAAACAGACAAGTATTGTTAATAAAGTTTGTTTAATTCGAGTAAGAAGTTTTGAAAAGCATATTTAAGATGTCTGGGGCTTTCTCAGAGTCGTTGATATCACCACTTTCATTCAGTAGCAGAACTGGACAAGTTATCTTCATGGAAAGACGCAACAATGTTGAGTTGAAAAAGTTTAAAAGAAACAAACTTACACTCAGAGCCCCAAGAGAAGTTTCCAACATCCAGCCTCAGAGCACGGTACTTCTTGTTCCCACCACGGACCCTGACGGTGTGGATGCGGCGAGGTCCGATCTACAGAAACAGAATCGTTTAATATAAACACATCTATGATGTTTTTTGTTAAATCTACATTGTTGTTAAACTGAAGAGGTTTCGAAGCAGCGTGTCAGTGTAACTATGACAATCCTAACATTGGTAAGTCTGAAGCTTTGAACCAAAACGGTCCAAACAAAGACGTACCTAAGGTCAAGTTTTCATCACCCACGCTGCTTCACATTAAACCTCGACTAGTTTTTATTAATCACCTTTGTGTTTGCAGGAGGACGACCGAGCTCATACTTCCTTTTCTTGTGGTAGGGCTTGCGTTTACCGCCGGTCTTGCGGCGTTTATGCCAGTTGTCCCTTGAGATACCTGAATGAATGAGAAGAGTAACAAACTACACGTTACAGCGCTGAGACCGACAAGATGATCACATTAAAAGTTAGTATGTTTGTTTTTTGCTTGAGTGATCAGTTCTCCAAGGTATGGTTGTCCGCAGTTTAATTAGGATTCCGCAAGAAGAGTTTCATCATGTCACTCAAGCAATTAAACAATTACACGTGGTTTCCTTCAAGATCACAAACTCAATCTATAACGATTATCAGCTGCAGGTCCACTAAACTAATCTGTCGTCAAATATCATTAAATTAAGAGGTAAAACTTTTAATCTATAAGTCATTGTCGCCACTAAGTAGCAGCATGTACTTCAATAGGCAGAGTTACGCGTCTATTAAGTGATTTAAAGCAATAACGACACGTAAAAATGTATTAAAAGCGTAAATTTACCATAAGAAATAATAATTTCTGAAAACGTTTGAAGTGCAGCAGCATGTCACGGTCCTGACTAGCCTGTCATGCTAATGCTAACACCAAGCCTCCGCTACTCTGACGCTTTTAAGTCTTAAAATAGCAGCACAATAATTTACCCTGCACATTTAACAAGTTAAACAGATCCTAACTGATTATTAACATATCACTAAAACCAACACAAAGTGTCAACTCTGTCCGTTTTCAGACACTTCATTAAGCTAGCTAGCTAGCTACACGTCCAATACGCGCAGCCATCTTGCATCAGGCATCAGTAGGAAAAATACTTTAAAAAATATAAAATCACCAAACTACAAACAAAAAAGATGAACACGCATCTGTTTAAATAACATTTAGCTTCAATATAACTGACCATTATCGTACTATTCCTGCGTTAAAACATCAGATGGACAAGGATTCTTCCTCAGACCCGAGCATGAAAACACTCACCCATTCTCAGGCGCCGGCTAGAAAGAGGAACCGCAAAGGCTCATGGGGAGGTTTGAAGACCCGTGTTCTCGCGAGAGTTAACGCCACCGAGAACGAGAGTTTCACAACGTGGCGAATAAGCGAAATTTTAATTTTCTCAGTGAATTATTATTATTATTTTTTAAATAAATTACGCTTTTAATTAATCATCTTAGTCAATTACATTAAAACATTATTTTTATTATAATTAATATACTTTTATATTTTATTGATTTCTTTTGTAGTTAGTTATTTTAGCGCTAAAACAACGTTACTGTAAAAAAAAAAAAAAACATATAGTATATAACATTTTAAAATTTACACTTAATAGTTACTGAAATTCACTGAAATTTTCCCATTCATTTCTAATGGGAGAAGGTCAAAAAACACACAAAACATTCAAACATCTACAGCTCTGACATACTTTCACCTAGAGACATCATTCCAGCTGTCAAATGGAGACAAAATCCTTCTGTGTTGATGTGGTATTCAACTGTATTGATAGGTTTTATACTTTTTGATCAGTCACAGATCATTCACCATGATCAATTTTGGAGAAATTTATACTTTACAATGAGTGTGTATGTGGTCGGAATGTTCGCGCTAGAGTGAGAGCCATACAGCTAGAGTGGACAGAGGGTGAAAAAATATCCTCTAAATTTCTCACTAAAACTGTGCTCACGGCCACAAATTTCACTCTACACATATAATATTCTCCAAAATTGTAGTCACACTCGTCCTGATTCGCACAATGTGTTTACCTAAACGATAGGATTTACAGTATTTGAATGGGAAGCCTCAAAGTGACAAGAGCACACCCTAACTGCCTCATTGGGTCCCATGTTAATCCAGCGAAGGTTTTGATGAAAAAAGCAGAAATGTTACTCGCTCTATTGTCCACATTTTTGACAGTAGGAAGAAAAAAAACACATCTACATGTTCACGAAAGCCTCGTAGCTGCGAATCTGAAAGAATTTTGTGGATATCTGCTTTACATTTTAAATAAATCACAGTAGTTCGAGGTGTTTTTTTGAGCGTTTTCTCTGATTTTTTGCCGCCTGTGAAGGCCTGTGAAGCACCGTCACCACGGCAACGGGTGTCAGTTAGGGAGCAGGTGCGCGTGTGTGTGTGTGTGTGTGTGAGTTTGTGTGTGTGTCGTTAATGAAGCAGCTGCTTCAGCAGCTACTTTGAACATTAATAACTTCATGACAGTTGATCACACATAGACAAATGATATATCAAAACGTCCGTCTTGGCCAGTCTATTACTTTTTTTTTAATCCAAAACCGAATTTTTTATGACATAATTTGCAAATAAGTGCACTAAATCCTCCCCATTATAAATGAATGTGATTAGATGAAAAGTTTGATAAAGACATAAAGGACATGGATAAACAACAAAACAAGATGAATAATTAAAAAATAATAAGAAATAATGAGAAAATAAATAATAAGAAAAATGAATTATTCATGACGCCAGTTGCGAATAATTAATTTTTCATCTCATCCTATCATAACCCTCATAGGATGATCATCCTTCCTTCCTTTCTTACCATAATGAAGCATTGTAGCATCTCAGGATCGTAGTGTCATATCATCATTGCACCGCAGCATCATACTATCATATCATCATAGCATCGTAGCATCATAGTGCCACATCATCATAGCATCGTGGCATGTTAGCGCAGACTGCTGCGGCCACTGCATCACTCTCGCGATTTCCCGCAGGGGAATTGTCTAGTTTATTTTATTATATTCTCAGGTTTGGTCCATCAGTTGGTTTAATCAGCAAATAGAAATCACTTTTCTCACACATCTGTAGCTTTAGTCAAATGATAACAGACAATAACACGTCTGAAAGTATAACCCAAGTTCTGTTATATGACACATGCGTCATGTATATTTACAGATTTATTTCACAACAACTATAGGTTGGTCATGTTTTTTATATTAACAGAAAGA